>OY757942.1:18213701-18221250 GCA_963585895.1 Sepioteuthis lessoniana
GAAAGGGCCCCATCAATGGGTTGAATAGAACTAGATCATGTACTCGCGTTAAACTGAATTGCTTGCAATAGAACTATTTTTACATTTACCTGTGTGTAAACAAAAAATGTATTTAAACAAATGACTGTATAAAAACTAAAAACGATGTCCTTATGCTGGACTACGATACACACACACACGTACACACACACGCACACACACACACACACACACACTTATATATATATATATATATTGTCATTCACAGACAGATTGTTTGAAATAGTACTAGTTTTACATTTAATAATGTATTTGTATTAGATATAAGTGAAACGACTTAACTGTGTGAATAAAATGAGTTCAAGCTTGTTTAAAAACATCTATCACATATTTACGATATATATATATATATATATATATATATATATATATATATATATATATATAGAGAGAGAGAGAGAGAGAGAGAGAGAGAGAGAGAGAGAGGATTAAGTATTAAATGACCTAAAATAGTCGATATACTAAAAAAACAACCAAACCTAATCATATGTATTTAACATATATGTAAAAAGAGGATTTGGAATTAAATATCCTACAATGGTTGATATGCCATAAAACCAAACCAAAGCAAATCATATATATTTGATATATATGTATAAAGAGGATTTAGTATTAAATGACCTACAATAGTTGATATACCATGAACCCAACCATATCAAATCTTATAAACTTAATATATATGTATAAAAAGGATTTGGCATTAAATAACCTACAACGGCTGATATGCCATAAAACCCAACCCAACCAAATCATATTTATTTGATATATATGTATAAAGAGGATTTGGAGTTAAATAACCTACAATAGTTGATATGCCATAAAAGCCAACCAAACCACCAATGTCATGTGTATTCTAACACAGAAGACTTCCACTTCAGGATCTCTTCATAGGCATGTAAGTCCTTCTCCAATCTATCTATCTATCTATCAATCTATCTATCTATTTCAGTCTGATATATATATATATATATATATATATATATATATATATATATATATATATATATATATATATATTGGCTATTGCATATGACTTCACACGTTTGCTTAAAGACCACAGGACTTTACTTTTTTATAATCTTAATTTTTATTCAATTTCATTTTTTATTGATTTATTCCCTAGCTTTAATCCTAGTATTTTTGTGTCAGGATACTGTATAAAGAGAAGTTACTCTAAACTCTGCTATCAGAGCTTTCGGTCATATTCATATATCGTCTTCGGAAGGGGGGGGAAAAGAGCAATAACCAATGGCACGATCATATTCCAAAAAACTAACATGGTAATCAATGCACCCTCCACTAATAATAAATCCTTACAACTAAATAAATTTCGCGCCAAACTAAAGAAGAATTAACATTACATACAATATATATATATATATATATATATATATATATAATGGTTGGTTGGTTGGTTGGTTTATGGCATATCAACATTTGTAGGTTTTTTTAATACCAAATCCATTTTATACAAATAAACAGTTCTATTTCAAACAATTCAGTTTAGTATGAGTACACTGTTTAATTGTCAAAAACATTTCTATTTCCGACTATTCAGTTTATTTAAACAGTCCTCATTCAGCTAATTCAGTGTAGTATTAGTACAGATTTTGTTTACTCACAGTTAAATGTCCAAATAGTCTAATATAAAACAATTCAGTTTAGTGTAAGTACAGTTTCAATATCAAAAACAGTTCAATTTCAAACAGTTCAGTTTAGCATAAACACGCAGTTTAAATGTATGTACATTTTAATTGTCAAAAACATTTCAAGCTATTCGATTTAGTCAAACTGTTTTAATTCAAACAATTTTTTCTAATAAAATTTTAAACCAACCTGAGCTCATATTCCTTCACAGTTAAGATTTTAAGCATTTCTATCCAGTATTAATCATTTTATTTACTTTTCCTCATTTGTTTGTACACGGTTAAATTATAACGAGAATTGCTACTTAAAAGCAACAATTTAACATCAGTCATTTGTTTTCACACTTTTAAATAAATACGTTTGATATATAAGAGATTGATGAAGCTTATAAGTTTGCCCACAATTAAGTGGTTTTATGTATAGTATTTTTTTTTTTTTTTGTTTCTTCAAGATTCGGGCTGGCAACTACGCAGTCTGTGATTCTATCCATATTTTCTATTCAATAGGTCCTTTGTAGGGGTTTTGTTGATTGCTGAACATTAGATTGTTTGGTTGTTATAGGCGACTTTGTTGTTGAGGACATTTTGAATGTGCTTCCTGGTCTTTCCTTATTCACTTTGGTGTCCATCTGTATTTTCGCAGTTTAGCTAATGGAAGCTTATGATTTTTGTTTAAGTTGCTCAGGTCTTATAGGAGACAAGGTCTTTAGTCTATCTTTAATACTTTTTGGTGATTTATGTAACGGCTGTTTTGATGGAGATTTTGCACTTTTAGAAGTAGTTCCTGTTGGAGTGATAGATCTTACGTGTGTTTTTGTTTGGATCTCTCCCCATTCCCAACTTGTTGCTGAGCTGGTGTTTGGTAAAATTCGACCGAGTGTAGTTTTTTCAGGTGCTCCTGAAACTTTGACCAATCATTGGTTTCCAACTTGATCAATTTTTCCTCGAGTGTTCTATATCTGTTGTCGTCATTGGTTCTATCCGTGCAACTGAGACGTAGCTACTTTCTCTCATATAGTTCCCTACAATTCTCCTTGCTTCCAGGAAGGACACAATCCTCTTGTGTTTCACCTCAATTATTTATTTTTATATTTTGTAAACATCACAATATCTTGCGTAAGCCGGATGATCTTGTTGGCAGTTTGCACATGTAATTTCTTTCAAGCAATCTTCCTCCACGTGGTCCTGGTCCTTTTCACCGCATTTCGCACATGTTGTCATCCTCTACAGGCTTCACTGTGGTGTCCATATTTTTGGCATTTGAAGCACCTCGGGGAGCTGGGACGTACTGCTCAACCGTGGCCTCCGCGATATATATTAACAAGGCCTGTCATATGATTAAAGTTAACTTGTTGACGTCACTACTAGTAGAGTTCTGTTTTATTTACTACACGGTGTCTTTCAGCGTTGACTCAGTTTCAGAACAAAACATTCCTTCCCTTTGTGTAGTACCAAAGTTCAAAGGGAAGCCGAAAAAAATTGTTAAACATTATATTTTCTAAAAATATTTGAATTAACTTTTTTTATTGATATTTTATCTAAGAAAATTGTGTTTTCTTTTCAATGAAATATTAAAAAAATGTCTTCGAAAACCATCGTAAAAACTTTTAACTTTTCTATACTTGAAACTTTATGAATTATTTTTAAACATGAAAAAATATTCCTGAATTAATTTTTTTGTTCATTCTTGAATGACCAAAACTACAAAATTTATTCTTTAGTCAATTTTAAAAGAATTTGTTTTATTTTAAACGTTTTTTTATTTGAAAACTCTGTAAAATTATTTGTACAAAAAGTCAAGTCACTCTTGCTGAAAATTTAAATTTGAAAATGATGACTCAAACTTTGTTTAAACCTATTATTTTTTAATAAGTTCTGAATTTATTTGAAACATAAAGGCCTAAATCACACCACCACTCTTGAATTTCAAACCATAATTTTAAAAATATTTAATTTTTAGAAAATATTTAGCTCAAAATGAACACGTTAACACACTCAAAAAATATTTTCCAAACATTTTTTCCTTTTTCGATAATTTGAAAGTTTATCATCGATATTAATCCGAAATTGGAAATAAAACTTACATTTTTAACTTAAGAATATCTTTTTATGGTTAGTTTAGGGTTTTTAATCCTTAAAAAACTAATTAGTAAGTAAACATTTAACCAAAAAGAGTTTTGCAAAAAAAATGATTTTTTATAAACAATTCAACATCATAAACGTCAATTTTTACATTTTTTTTTCCATTTTTTAAAATTAAAATACTTTTTAAATGCAACTGAATTACCAAATATCCTAGAATTTTTTAAGTGTATCTTTTTTGAAAGGTAAAATATCTTTTTATTTCATCCAGGAGGATTAACAATGGATTAAAAATATTTCAATATATATATATATATATATATATATATATATATATATATATATATATATATATATATATATATATATATCAGCAGTTATTTTCAAGGAATCAGTAGAGGTTCTCTGTTATATCCCAATGATGTAACAACAAATTTAGTACTATACAATTATATTGTTATTAATAAACTTGTAAAGAATCCTTCTTTTCTTCATTGAATGAATCAAAGAAAATTGTCCATGTACATAACATTGGATGTTTTGGCTAATAATGAACTTCTCCTTCATGTTGACTCATGTGGTGAAGGTCACAGCACTGAAAAAATAGAAAAAATGATTGTCTGGAGCTCTTAGAATGCATTATTAAATAATCTTAGTACCAAGGAAAATGATAATATTACTTGTAAAAAATTAGGTAAAAAAAGAAAACTTCAAACATTCAACTGAATTTTGAAGCATAAAAAGACTTTTATAAGTTTGGTTTTTAAAAACAGTAACTTGAACTTATTTAGTTTGAATTAATTTGATTGAATTTAATTTGTTGCATTTTTTAATATTTTTAATTAATAATTTTTGCTTGTTTATTGTTACTTCTTATTTGTTCCTTAATTCTAATGATACTATTGTTGGTTGCTTGATTGCTATATTTGAGTGATTCTGATTTTAAAATTCTTGTAATTAAATCAAAAGTGATTGTGATTTTTCATAATTGAATTTAAAATATGGAAATTTAAGCAGTGTTTGTTAAATTGGTTTTTAAATTTAGACGAATAAACGAAAAATTTTGTCTTTAAAACCGTGTTTATTTACAAATACGACCGACAGTCAGTGATGTTTATGTTTATATTTTCTTATTAATTATTGTTTTTCCTTATTTTAATTAAAATTAATAAAAACCAGTATAAATCAAAACATGTGTCTTTTTTTCTTTCTTATTACATTTTAAAAAGTTTTAAAATCTTTATTTAAAATGTTTTAAAATCTTCATTTAAAAAAAAACGATTATTATTCAACGTTGTCATGAAGCGAGAGATTCATGGCTCCACTAGCGTGACGTCACATTTCATCGCGCTGGCCTGGGTATTAGCGACGGCCACGGTTCAACTCTCTCAAGACAATCGCCGGTCTTCACCTCCTTGGGAATACGGGGCTGTTTAAATGTCAGGATATAAGTGTTAGTCAGGATTCGTTGTTTGCCTTTTCTGATCGAGATTCTTTTTATGTTTGTAACTCCCTGTTTTCCCAGGGCTGATGCTATCTCCAATTCTGTAGCCAATGCCAACTCTCTACTCCTAATAACTTCTTTAAAAGTGTTGAGTTTTTTATGCAGGTAGGCTCTGCGTTTCGTCGTATGAAACGTTTTTATTTTTAGAATGTTTTCTGTCGGTCTCCGGCTGTCTACCTCGACCAGCAAGTTGCCATTCCTTGTTTTCTTAACAGTTTTCAGACTAGCCCTTGTAGATATTTCTTTTTCTATGAGAAAAGGCGAGAATTTGGCTTGTCAGACCTCCTCTAAAGATTCAATAACAATGAATGTGGGGAAGTCTGCTGCCTTATTCTCCGAGTCTGATTCTGAAAGGTTTCGTTTAGATTTTTTTATTTGAAGACGCCATATATGCTGTATATTTTTCACTGACCCTGCACTCCACCACCCAATACGGAATCCACCTTGTGTTCGCCTTGGTTGAGACAGGGATACGCGACCAGTATACTCGAGTTGAGAGTAGGCTTCTGAGCCATTACCAATTTCAAGTTCTCAGCACTAGTCAAATTTCTCTTCTCTCAACGCAATTGACCCTCAGCCACTGCCTTCTAGCACCTAACAGATAAGTGTTGGGAACTTGCTGCAAGTGCAGATTTAAAAGTACAGTCGGGATAAAACATATAGGGCTTGACATGACCAGCCGATTGATCAGTTCGGGCCGACCCGACTGCCCATCAGACCAAGTAAGGGCCAAAGTGGTGTGCTGCAAGACATTGACGACTTTGTTGCCGGATCAATGACTGCTCAGCCATCAGGGTTCTGTCATAGCGCCTTACGGGTCACCACCCACGGCCCACAGGTGGCCTCATTCGGGTGGGGTGGTCTCACCCCTATGCAGAGGTGCAGTCGGCGTATTCTACAGCCCCAGCCGACAGGGTATATATATATATATATATATATATGTGTGTGTGTGTGTGTGTGTGCGTGTGTATAAAAATTTTGCATTCAAATGTAAATCTAATTTAGAAGATACAATATTGCATATTAATATTTCCCTGATAAAGCTTTAATAAAGAAAAAAAACGGTATGTGTGCGTAGTTCTAATATTTACTATTGGCCTAATGAGTAGTCGAGTCAAACCAAAGACACAAAAAATGGTACCTGATGCCGCCTTGCCTAGCACTCAGCATTATAAGGGGAGAGGCAAGTGTAAAGTGAAGCAATCCTGAGAAGGCAGTAACGCCCTCCCCTACACCTCCGTGTAGTAGCTATTGAAAAGGGAACATTCAGGTCACTTTCGACTAGGGTTGCCAACTTTACTTATATATATATATATATATATAGGCAGCAAATTGTTATCTCGACAAGTTTTGTTAAATACCATGGACTGCCTCTTTTTTATGATCTTCAAGTGAAGACGTTCAAGTATTCTTAGTATTCTTCGTATTTCAGGGTCAAATGGTGGAGGAAAAACCTATATTAGCCCAAGCGCTTTCAACCATTAAATATATATACATATATATATATATATGTATGTGTGTGTGTGTGTGTGTGTGTGAAACAAAATTGAAAGAGTTGTACTACAAAGACTTTCTTTTTGTCCGGTTTCTAGAGTTTGACAACAATTCTTCTTTTCTGGTTGATTAAAATATTACCAACTAATATCTTTTTCGTTTATACAGTGTTCTGCTAAGAATCATGAAATCCTGTTACCATTGATCGAGAAGAAATTTTACCTTTTATCTAATAAAAATGTAATTTACGTGCGAAATGTAAAAGCCGAATCTCTCTTTCTCTCTTTCTCTCTCTCTCTCTCTCTATATATATATATATATGTATGCAGATGCAGCTATTTGTGTATCTATCAATCTATCTATCTATCTATTTAAGAGAAATAATTATGGAAAAGATTGGGAAGTAAAACAAAAAGGGGGAAAAGAAAAGAGAAAAATGGAGGAAAGAAAAGAGAGAAACAAAAGTGGGAAAAGAGGAAAAAAAGAAAAGAAGAACGAAAGAAAGAAAATGAAAATAAAAAAATCACGTGTTAATAAGGGGCTGTGATTCAATAATTACATACTGATCGATACTTTTATTTAGGATCAAATTAATTTGTTTCAAACGACATGTCAATCCCTCTAGAGTAACTTTATGCCAACAGGTTATGGAATTGCGTTAATTGTACATTCATATCTATATTTTGGGGGTTGTGGTTTCTTGGAGTGTTGTTTTTTTTAATTCTTTTTTATTATGCTCAAGGTCCTATCGAATACAATTCATTTCTAAACTGACCAATTGATG
>OY757942.1:18221450-18338950 GCA_963585895.1 Sepioteuthis lessoniana
GCATCCTAACATGTACTGCAGTTCAGAGTCAAAGTGGTCCTGGGAGTAACGGTAATGAAGGAGTACTCTACACTCCCAGAATTTAGAAACTGAAACTTCACCACCGAACGTACATTAGTCTTATACTCTGGACACCCTTTTTTGAAGTTGTTGTGGGTCTTACCCCTTTGCAGGGAATAGACTCAGCGTATTCTCAGTCTTTTTACCAGGGTGAGTAAAGGATCAGAGTGTAGCACCAATATTTCTGCATTTCACTGAACCCTAGCAACAATTATTTTCAAAGATTCAGTCACATCTTATTAGGCCTCAAAATCTGGACCATATTGACTTTTAGTTGAATATGCAGCGCCAATAGCTATTTTACGGCCAGCTAAACGATCTCACAGAAAGACAGAGGAATCCAATTCTAACCGCAATTTTTTCCAATAAGTAACATCATTAATTTGTAAAAAAAAAAAAAAAAAAAAAAAAAACTGTTCCAAGAATTTTTTCTCTTTTTCTGTCGACGAAGATAACAACACAACTATTTATTTTTCATTCCTCTCATCAATTTGGAAAGAGAAAAAAAAAAAGAAAAAAATGGCTTGCCGGAAGTTGTTTTGTTGCCTGTGACAACAAACAACTTCTGATTCAATGAAGCAAAACACAAATCGTTCCCGTGATGCCCCGCGGCTATTTCAATATTTGTTTTGTCGTTCGTTGTGTCTTCTTCTTCCTCTGCTTCTTTCCTCATTATGTGTAAATGTTAACTTGACATCATTAAAATCACGCGGTTTTCATTTATGGAGATGAGATTTGTTCTTAGGGGCTTTCTTTATTAAAAGTACAAGAAAGGAAAGTATATACATATATATATATTAACTTTATAAAAGCGTGCACACACACACACACACACACACACACACACACACACACATAAGTGTGTGGCAAAGGTGAAAATGACTGAATAACACACCGATCTACAAATTAATAAATTTTATTTCTTTAAATTGAGTGAAAAATTTATTGAAAAAAAAGAAGTTACAAAGTCCTTTCTTGTAAGAAAAGATAATAAAAGTCAGAGCGTAAATAGTTCAAGAGAGAAAGTAAAGATTAATGCATGAAATATAGCAGTTTTGTTAGGTTGTAATCTAATGGATTAATTTTGAAGTGTTTAAAATATCTTTGTGTGGGAAAGAAAATACATTAAACGTTTTTTCGGCTGCAGCTGAATATTCATCATCAAGCGTAGATTGTAGTAACAATACTAATATTTGTGTAACCAAATTCATATTCGTTCAATTAAAGATAATTAAATGATGTTAAAATTAAATGAATCTTTGAAGTATGTGAAAATTTTCGCTCAAAAGAAATAAACCGAAAGGTAGTTAAGTAGATACAGAATGATTCCGTCCCTACGGAGAAATATCTATTTTATCGGAATTCATAAGCAATTAGATAAAAAAAAAAAAAAAAAAAAGATGATGTTTTATTTATAATTCGAATAAGTTAAAAATTCTTGGAACAATCAAGGAGAGAAAGGATTTCTTGAATTATTTCGGGTTTTGATCCTTGAAAATTTTCGTGGCAAGCGAAATATAGTTGTTCTACGAATTCTCAAATATATCTTTAAACTAGCGCGGACGCACTGATATGTCAACTAGTGCATAAGTACAAATAAAAAAATTGCAATGTCTTGAGCCTATTTTTGGCACAAAAATTTTCACTTTTTTTAGTATGGATATCAAATGATTTCCCATATATATATATATATATATATATATATAGGATGAGTTGTTGTATACTGACCTTTGACAGAGCCGTCAATTAGGGATTTCTAGTACTGGATGTTCCAGCTATGTATACATGACTGGTCCCATGGATTGACAACATTGAAGCCACATTGGGCGTCACCCGCGACGAGGGGGCAGTGGGCTCTCGGCCGAAAAGCAGAAGTGCTAAGTGGAGCCCTAAACATAAAATCAATGCAGTTAAGAATAAATGGGTCAATATAGCTGTCCGTGACCTCGGTTGCGCTGCCTTTCTCAGGCTTACAGTCATTTTCGACCCTTTCGAGAAATAAAAATGAGAGAGTTATATTTTTGTAAAGATTGTGTTACTGTTTCATTATTCCTTCATTAAGGGCCTTCCTTATATGCCTACACAGCAGAGGCATTTTAAACTATCGCCTCTGGGGTGTATGTTAACTTAGGCAAGTGGCAATAGCAGCTGCATTTGACCAATAATATTATTATTTGGATTTTCAGATACGTTCAGTTACTATCATGGCATGTACTGATGCATACCATGCTTTTTAGAGACTTATAAATCTGTAATTGCTACACAGAGATCTTTCTATGCTCATTTCTTTTTACGTTGGGATGATTCTGTTATGGATAGAATTTTAAACCAAAGCAGTATCTATTTTCTATACATAACAGCATAATTCTGATTGTAACGTAATTGAATGACTCATAGAAAATTGAATCAGAAAATAAATAATTAAATAAAGCAGACAGTTGTCCCCGAATAGGAAGTACAAGGCACTCGTGGTAATTTAGAATGATTAGGGAGGACAAGAGGTCTGAGGATCGTGCGCGCATGTAGAAGTGGAAGCGGAAGCTTCTGCTCCCTACACGGCATGTGCAAGCGAGAAGACGACTTTGAGGAGTTGACGGCGAGAAGTGATCAGGTAAAGACGTCAGTCGAACACGAGCCATGCAAATGTAAGAAGAAAGTTTACAAGCCCTAAGTTGGGGGTGCACTCTAAAAGGGGCATTTGACCCAGCAGACAAGCATTTTAGAACAAGTAAAAGTTCAAGGTCTGTGTCAGCTCTCTCTTTCCCATCATGATATATTGCGCATTAGTGTCTCGTTGATGGTCGTCTCATGTTTCTATACTGTCTTTCTTTCTCCCGGCGAGAACTTGCAACCTAGTAGTAAATAAACCTTTGTGGAGTTAAATAGACTCTAATGTTCATCCACTTTTTATTACGGCAGGTGACTACGGGGTCGAGAAAAATCCCTTTAATAATGGTACATGATGTAATATGTGATGAGAATGAAAAGCTTTCCGTATAGCAATTACAAATTCACCGAATTAAAAAGGTTTCAACAGCAAAATGACAGTATGCACCTGTCTAACTAATCCTAACTTGTAAAAAAAATGGAAACTCGTTACCAAAATGGAGCAACAATTACCACTTGCCGGAATTTACTTGCATAATACATTTTTCATTTTAAAATATAGGAGTTAATTCTGCTGCTCTCTATATATGCCTGTGGTGTTATGGTTATCGTCGTAGGAAAGGGAACCGGGGACACGAGTTTAAGTCCTGGACAAGACTGATTGCATTTCACATAGAACTAATACCCTTGTAAAAGGTATGAATCCAAGTATTCTCCCTCCAGCTATGGGTAAATAATAGGGCAGACTAGGTTCTTCAGCCTCGGTGAGGCAACTATTCTTGGAGAAGAAAAACTCTGAATTCAAACCTGTTAAACTCCGCTTAAAAATTGATTTTGCCCGAGCGAAGGAGTTGGTAAATATATATATATATATATATATATACGTGTGTGTGTGTGTGTGTGTGTGTTTGTGTGGATTCTGTATCTACGCAATTCATACTTATATATATATATATATATATATATAGTGCGTGTGTGTATGCGAGTGTTATATCAACAGTTTTGTCTCACTATTGATTGATTGACATCTATTATCGAGAAGCATGTATTTACCAACCCGTCTGCGCGAGTAGGATGCAGCACAAGGTCAAGTTTAACAGGTTTGAATTCAGAGTTTTCATTCTCCTGTTTGCCATACCATGTATAAAGATCCCAGGTTTTCCTACTATTTACCCTTATTTGGAGGGAGAATAATTGGATTCACACCTTCCCCAAAGGGCATTAGCGCTATGTGAAATGCGAACAACCTCGTCCAGGATTTGAACTCGGGTCACCGTGTCCATTTACAACGACGATAACTATTACACCACGAGCGCCTCTATTACTGACAAGTCGTAGCGCATTTATATTAAGTTCTGAACTATTAAACGCGTTGAAAGATGACCGAGAGTCATCTATTTGATTTACAGTGACTTCTGGGGTCAACTCGAAATCGCGACGACAATTGGTTAAGACGTCACATGATCAGACGACAATGAAGAAATAGTTTACTTGCTTTGTTTGATGGCATATCAGTCTTCTAGGGTTATTTAATGTTGTAAAAATAACAGCAGTGATAGTATTTAACCCAAAGCTGTGGGTGTTTAACAAGTTTTCATACCCTTCCTAAAGATTTTAGTCGATTGAATAATTGGTTAGTTACGGATGAGAATTTGAAAAGAATGGATGTACTTCACCTATACTCCCAACTCCTCATAAAAGACATGCGGGTAAAGTGATTGTTGTCAAATGATTGTTGTCCAATAAAAATCTGCTCTCTGGTATGTGCGTTTCTTCTTCTTCTTCTTGTTCTTCTTTTGTAAATTCTTCTTCTTCTTCTTCTTTTGTAAATTCTTCTTCTTCTTCTTTTGTAAATTCTTCTTCTTCTTCTTTTGTAAATTCTTCTTTTTTCTCTTCTTCTTCTTTTTCTTTCTCTTCTTTTTTCTCTTCTTCTTCATTTTCTTCTTTTGTAAATTCTTCTTTTTTCTCTTCTTCTTCTTCTTCTTCATTTTCTTCTTTTGTAAATTCTTCTTCTTTCTCTTCTTCTCCTTCTTCTTCTTTTTCTTCTTCTTCTTCTTTTGTAAATTGTTCTTCTTTCTCTTCTTCTTCTTCTTCTTTTGTAAATTCTTCTTCTTCTTCTTCTTCTTCTTTTGTAAATTCTTCTTCTTCTTCTTCTTCTTTTGTAAATTCTTCTTCTTCTTCTTCTTTTGTAAATTCTTCTTCTTTCTCTTCTTCTTCTTCTTCTTTTGTAAATTCTTCTTCTTTTTCTTCTTCTTTTGTAAATTCTTCTTTTGTAAATTCTTCTTCTTCTTCTTCTTCTTCTTCTTCTTCTCACGTAAATTCTTCTTCTTTCTCTTCTTCTTCTTCTTTTTTCTTCTTCTTCTTCTTCTTTTGTAAATTCTTCTTCTTTCTCTTCTTCTTCTTCTTCTTTTGTGTATTCTTCTTCTTCTTCGTCTTCTTCTTCTTCTTCTTCTCATGTAAATTCTTCTTCTTTCTCTTCTTCTTCTTTTTCTTTTGTAAATTCTTTTTCTTTCTCTTCTTCTTCTTCTTCTTTTGTAAATTCTTCTTCTTCTTCTTCTCATGTAAATTCTTCTTCTTTCTATTCTTCTCATTTTGCTTCTTCTTCCTCCTCCTCCTCCTCATCATCATCATTATTATTATTATTTGATATTCTTCACATTTATCTTTTTTTTTAAATGCTTTTCATTTTCTACCTTTTCTTCTCTTCAAGCAGAAACATGAGATAATGGATATTTTAATTGTCAATACCCATGGAATAACCGGTTCATTAGCCTAGTGGGTAGAGTGTCCACCAATGGTCCGGTAGACCTCGGTTCAATCCTAGGTTGCGTCATACCAAATACTTTTAAAATGGTACTTGATACCTCCTTGCTTAACACTCAGCAATATAAGGTACGTATCAAGGGTAAAGTGGAGCAATCCAGAGAAAGGAGTAGCGCCCTCGGTGTAGTAGCTACTGAAAAGGGAACCTTCTGACGCCCTCGACTACGGTTGCCAACTTACTTAATTTCTTAATTATCAAACATAAATAAGTAAGACCCCCCACATTCAAAAAAACTTAATTTTCTTCTAACCCAGGATTTTATCATTTGTAGTGGAAAATGATATTATTAGTTATTATCTGTAATCAAACTTATAAGTTTTAAAACCAAAATATGAATATTAGTTGGGGTCAACGCCACAAGCAATATTGAAGGGAAAACATATATACAAGTTAGTTGGCCGACCGTAGTCGAGGGCGATGCGAAAAGCTACTACACCGAGGTGTAAGGAAGGGCGCTGCTCCTTTCTCTGGATAAGATTTATAAATCTTATAAGTACCTTCATTTATAAATGATTATGAGATTTATAAATCTTATAAGTACCTTCATAAGTACCTTATAATGCTATATATATGACTGAAGTCGGCTTGTCACCAACAAAAAACGGAGAGTCGTAAAATGAACAAAGCCTGGTTGAATAGTAAGTTACTACTGGGGTATCCAGTGGTATGTTGCTTCAGTCCTGAAACTATATCTGATCCTACGGTAACCATCTGATGTAGACATCGTTGTTGGTGCTGCTACTTTTGTCTTTGAAGTAGCACTTACATTTTGTCTGAATTGATGATAATGTCTTTGAACAATCGAAATAATGCTCTATGGGATTCAAATCCAGATTCACACAAGCACAGTAACACACACACACACACACACACACACACACACACACACACACACACACACACACACACACACACATATATATATATATATATATATATATATATATATATATATATATATATATATATATATATATATATATATATATATATATATATATATATATATATATATATATATATATATATATATATATATATATATATATATATATATATATATATATATATATATATATATATATATATATATATATATATATATATATATATATATATATATATATATATATATATATATATATATATATATATATATATATATATATATATATATATATATATATATATATATATATATATATATATATCATTCATATGAATTAAGTTCAAATAGGCGCCTCTGGTGGTGTAATGGTTAGCAAGCTCGACTAGCAAACCTACACGAGTGAGTTCGAGTCTCATTGGGTGCCCCTTTCAGATGGCCTTGTGCCATATCTAAGCAAAAAGCTTAGTAAATTTCCATATGAATTAAGTTCAAAATTGACTTATATGGAATAATTCATATATAAAACATATGAAAAGTTTTATACACTTATAACAGAGTGCGCGATGTATTGCTATATATATATATATATATATAAAAACTTACATACAAAGCAAATATATATACGTATATGTAATATTAAAGAAATCTCAGGAGATATTATGCCATTATAAATTTATTTCGACAATTTGTTTTGAACGAATTGCCTCCTCGTATGGTGTATAACTCAAATAAGCTTTGAAACATCGCCATCTTAGGAGGTAATTCGTTTTGAACGAATTATCGAAATAAATTCATAATAGCATAATATCTCTTGAGTTTTCTTATATATATATATATAATTTCCAATATGTTTTTAAGTAACAAATATTATTAACCATAACCTCATATAGCTTCAAGGAACTATTCTAAATTTTTAAAAAATTATACACTTGTATATCATTTCAAGTGTATTCCTATCTAATAATATTAATTTTAAGAAGTTGTATTACTTGAAACCGGCCCATTGGCCGAATGAGTAGAGTGTTCGCCAATGGTTCGGTTTGGTTTGGTTTGGTTTGTTTTCTTTGTTTTAATGGCATATCAACCTTTGTAGGTTATTTAATGCCAAAGCCAATCTCCTAGAAGAACAGTAGTGGTACTATTTAACCCATAGCTGAGAGGATAAGGGGGTTTATACCTTTCCCAAGGGTATTTGTTCGAAAGTGAATGTAGCGCGACTGGAGTACGAACTCGCTTACTACGATTCCGCAGTTCATAACTTTAACCATTACACCACGAAGACACCCCAATGGTTCGGGAAACTGAGGTTCAATCCTAGGTCGAGTTATATCAAAGACCCCAAAAATGGTACTTGATGCCGCCTTGCTTAACACTCAGCATTATCAAGTAACTATCAAGGGTAAAGTGAAGCAATCCAGGCAAGGAGTAGCGCTCTCCCCAACACCTTGGTGTAGTAGCAATTTAAAAGGGAGCCTTTGGGTCTCCCTCGGCTAAGGTCGATAACTTTTTTACTATTACTTGAAATATTTCTATCCACCACAAATAATTTTCAAGCTAGTCTATTTGCCCCATGGGACTCTAAATGTCACAATTATCTTAGGTAAAGGTGAACCCAAGAATATTGACAATGAAGTAAAAACGCCAAACTTCCGAAAGATACAGAACCGGTATTTAATTATTAAGTGTATTCGGACAATGTTTTTCATCTTTTTTATTGTTATATTGACAACGTTTCGGCCGACGTGTCCCGATCGCCTGAAACGTTGTCTATATAACAATAAAAAGATGAAAACTATAGTCTGAATGAATCAAGCTTCATCACAGAAATTTTGACCTATGAGAGAGCTGGTGTATCATCAGCAAATGTAGTTTTGTATTATATTCAGAATGGGGCTGTAGAATACATCGACTGTAACTCAGCAGAGTGGGAAGACCCCCTCCCAAATGGGTATCCTAGGTATGATACTAAACAATCTAATGGTGAGGCTCCAGTAATGCTGGAGCCTTGGGGAATGTGTATCAAATAGAACAAAATAACGAACTTATGCTAAACTGAATTGTTCGAAATAGAACTGTCATGACATTTAAACTGTACATATGCTAAACTGAATTGTTTGAAACAAAACTATTTCGACATTCAACTGTATGTGAACAAAAACTAAACTAATACTAAACTAAATTGTTTGAATTAGAACTGTTTTAACAATTAACTGTGTATAAGCAAAATCAGTACAGATTCTAAACTGAACAGTTTGAAATAAAAGTGTTTAACTAAACTGAATAGCTTGCAATATAAATGGTTTTGAAAATTAAAATGTGTACTTTTGCTAAACTGAATTATTTAAAATAGAACCGTTTTATTGTAAAAAAAAATGGATTCGGCATTCAATAGCCTAGAAAAGTTGATATGCCATAAAACCCAACCAACCAATCAGAATGTTTTTATTTAGGGGACGGAGTAGGGGTCCAAATCCTCAGCCAGGAATACAGTTTGCATATTTGAAGCAGCAGGGAAAGGTCTGTGTAATTGCTAGGAATGCGAAGAGCGTTTTGTCTACAGATGCTAACGAAAAACGTTCCTCTCTGACTGAATAAAATTCTTGACTATAAAAAATCAAAACAAAAAAGAAATTCATATATATATATATATATATATATATATATATATAATTTTTAAAAATCTTTTTTTCTTGGTCCGATGACAGAAAAAAAGTAAATATTTTAAAATGAATAGATCCACAAAGAGATTTATTTCTAAAAGTTAACTGATTTAAAGGAGTAAAATAAATAACTTTAAATAATAAATCTCTTTCTGGACCAATTCATTTATATATATATATATATATATAGAACCAGATATTTTTGTTTCTTTTTTCCCAACGAAACATCAGACCCCATCGCTCAACTATATGACCACCAGTTTTGATTAGAGCAACAGTCGTTCATTTTTGAGTGTCTCATCGGGGGGTTAGGTGGGGATTTGGGTAGACTCAAGTCAAGTAAGTAATTTCTTTCGAAGTTTTTCCAACATTGATATTCAGGCTTTTTTTTTTTTTCATCTATGGCATTTTCTGTTATTCAAGCTTTTTAGTTGTTGTATGACTGAGCTCGATTTTTGCTTTTCTTTTATTTCTTTTTTTTTTTCTTTTTAACTGGAATCAGCAGGTGTTTCTCTCACGTCCATAAGTGTTCTTTGATTCATCTTTCGAAAAAGCGGCCATCATCAATTTTCTGGTGCCGGTCACGTGACCCCCTTCATTTTTTTTGTTCTTTCTTCTTTTTTTTTTTTTTTTTTTTTGCTTTTTGCTTTTGCCTGATGGAATGGTTAAAACGCTGTGATGTGGGTGGAAGGATGAAAGAAATAAAAAGTAGAAAGAAAGTTTGGGCAAAGGAAGGAAGAAAGAAAGAAAGAAAGAAAGAAAGAAAGAAAGAAAGAAAGAAAGAAAGAAAGAAATTGGGGAAGAATGTGGATGAGATAAAAAATAATATGAAATTACAAAGAAAGAAACAAACAAAAAAGGAGAGAAAGAAGGAGATTGGGGAAGAATAAGGGGGAGATAACGAAAGAAAGAAAGAAAGAAAGAAAGATTGAGAAAGAGTTAGGGTGAGATAAAGAATGAGATATATTAAAAAAAAGAAGGAAAGAAAGAAAGAAATAGGGGAAGAATTTGGAGGAGATAAAGAATAATATGAAGTTACAAAGAAAGAAAAAAAAAAGAGGGAGAGAAAGAAAGAGATTTACGAAGAATGAGGGTGAGATAAGAAAGAAAGAAAGAAAGAAAGAGAGAAAGAAAGAGAGAAAGAAAGATTGTGAAAGATTTAGAGTGAGATAAAGAATGAGATATATTCAAAAAAAAAGAAAGAAAGAAAGAGAGAAAGAAATAGGGGAAGAATTTGGAGGAGATAAAGAATAATATGAAGTTACAAAGAAAGAAAGAAACAAAGAAAGAAACAAAAAAAAACGGAGAGAAAGAAGGACATTGGGGAAGAATGAGGGCGAGAAAAGAAAGAAAGAAAGAAAGAAAGAAAGAAAGAAAGATTGAGAAAGATTTAGGGAGAGATAAAGAATGAGATACATTCAAAAGAAAGAAAGAAAGAAAGAAATAGGGGAAGAAGTTGGATGAGATAAAGAATAATATGAAGTTACAAAGAAAGAAAGAAACAAAGAAAAAAAATGGAGAGAAAGAAGGACATTGGGGAGGAATGAGAGTGAGAAAAGAAAGAAAGAAAGAAAGAAAGAATGAAAGAAAGAAAAGAGAAAGCATATAATCATATCATTTTTAAAGGTACATAGGAAGTACAGACAGACAGATAGACAGACAGAGTTAGGGTGAGAGTGAGTGAGTTAATGAAACACACAGATATAATATATATATATATATATATATATATATATATATGTGTGTGTGTGTGTGTGTGTGTGTGTGTGTGTGTGTGTGTGTGTGTATCTAACTCAATACAGAGATAGATATATCAAAGCGTTGAAAAAGTCATAAACAGCGGGAACAACGAAAAAAGAAAAAAACTTCCATCCACTGAGAGGTGTTTGACTCCGGCCCGTCTCTCTCAGGACCGCATGATGATCAACGACCCTCCTCTTCTTTTGGCTCCTTCTACCCCTCCTCCTTCACATCCAGGTTTTCGCACCACAACCACCACAACTATCCCGCCTTTTTGTTGTCGAAACTTAGAATACGCCGAAAGATACCACGTCCCTACAAAAAAGAAACCTTTGATATGACACAAAATCCAGTGGTGAGACTCCTTTTGTGGATTTCTGCAGAGTGTTGAGTATCCTTTTGTTATCATTACTCCCATTAATTTTTAGCAAAGATAAAGTTAAAAAAATGTCTTTTCACCGAACATATAAACAAACTAAAGCAGGCGACCGTAATCGAGGGTGACTTGAAGGCTCCCTTTTCAATAGCTACTACACCAAGCTTTAGGGAAGGGAGCTACTTCATTCATGGGATTGCTCCACTTAACCCTTGAGTAAGGCGGCATCACGTACCATTTTTTAAGTCTTTGGTATGACTCGACCTGGAATTGAATCCCGGTCTCCCGGATACTTGGCGAACACTCAACTTATTAGCCCAATATAAACTTTTAAGATAATGTCAATCTACAAATCAAATTCTTTTAAGTAATTCATCCAATGGTCCCCAAAAATGCCCTCTTAAATTCTTCTTCTTAACAATTTTTCAGAAATCATTGAGTCTTAAATTTTTTCTGAAATAAATCAATCTAATCTTAAAATTGATCTAAAACTAAAAATTAGAATTTGAAAATTAAAATTTGAAATGATCAAAAATCATTGAAATCAAAATTTGAATTAAATTAAAACTTAGAATTAAATCCGAAACTAATCTAAAATTCAAGTTCCTACCATTTTTTCTTAAATCATCCAATCTAATATATAAATTTATTATACTATTATTTTTTGAAAATCTGATTAGGCATTTTTTATCAAAATATATTACTCTTGGTCTAATGAGTAGAATGTTCACCAATGGTCCGAGAGGCCAGGGTTCAATCATTGGTCGAGTCATACCAAAGACTCAAAAATGGCACTTGATGCCACCTTGCTTAACACTCAGCATTATAAGGTGAAGTGTGACGGGGAAATTGATTAAAATCCCAAAACGGGACTTTATTTTCGCACGTGTGAAGACGGGGCAGGTTGGCACTTGATCCCCTACAGAAATAAGTCCTGTTCAGAGTTCTTTTCTCAGGCAGATAAGAACTGGCATATTACGTGAGGGAATAATTTAGGGCCAGACTGGCCACCGCTGGCAAAGGGGTCCAAAATTTCACACTATCACACACCCACCAGGCCGCTAAATTTCTTCCCCTTAGATAATAGAAGAATATGGGCCTATAGGTCTTAGTTGTAATAATATTAATATTGCTATAGTCGGCAACTCCGGTTTCCCGTGTGATGCTTTAGGAATTAGTAGGACAGTTCTAAGCAAGATAATGTAAGGCGAATAGAAGCTGAAAGGAAAGCATGAAATAATAACATAGACCACATGGTAAAATGAAAATACATAGGTTCTTTACTACGGTTATATATATATATACGTTCAAAGTGTCAAAGATATATAATAGGATAGTCCATGAATATAAATGTCTTTTCCTGGCTTTTATCCTTTTTCCAAATTGAGAGAGAGTGGTAAACAAAATTTGGGTGTAAAGGGAAAATGTCCCAAAGTTACTTATCTTATTTTTTTTGACGGGGTTCCACTGGAGAATTTCTCTTCTTTCACGGGCTAATAGACTTTGTACTGTTTTTAATGCTGGCTTGAAGGATTTTGGAGTTCTTCGTGTCTCAGTCTTTTTGTCTTTAGCCCGGAGTAAAATGGCTATCGTCCGTCTGCCACGAGCGTTGCCCAAAAACTACCTTTTTTTTTTTTTTACTTCCGTTGAGGGGAAGGGAACCCCACTTCCGTTTGGGGTCCCCCGCCAATCATTTGGCTTCATTTTCTCTTTCCCCTTCCGATGTCCGGCGACCCAAGGTCACTTAGGTGCGAACATCTGTGTGACCCACATTCTCTCATAACGGTCACTTATTGACTGCTAGATAATGTTAGTTCAACGGGGGGGGAGTATCATTCTCACCTCCTCGTCTCCGTGAGCCATCACGTGACACCTCCTTCCTTAAGAGAAGAAAGGGGGAGGAATAGAAATATCATAGAAAAAAAAGGCAATACAATTCACTGTTCTTTCTCCTTTTCTTTCACTTTTTTTTTTCTCACTTTACTTTTCTTTCATCCCCTTTCTTCTTCACGCTTTGACGAATTCTTTCCTTTTCCTTTTTTTCGTCCTTCCTAATTTTCACTATAGGGGAAAACAATTTCTCTTCTCTTTCTTTCTCTCTCTCTCTTTTCTTTTTCTTTTAATCTTGTTTTCCTTTCTTTCTTTTCCTCTCTCGGCTTTTGGCCGTATCATATTTCAAACCTTGAGGAGGTAAGCCCTTCTTTCTTTCTTTCTTTCTTCGTCACTTTTGACGACTTTATAAGCTTGGTTATTAAGCTCTGGGGGGAAGAAACTTCCTTTTCTTTTCTCTCTTTCCCCTCTCCGTCACTTGTTGACGCACAGCTTTCTCGTCCATCTCATATTTCAACATTGGGGACGAGAATTCCTCATTTCCTTTAGTTTCTCTCTCTCTCTCTCTTTCTCTCAACAACTATGAAAGAATATTCTGCTACTACATTTTCGTGGGGCGTTAGAGAAATAAACTTGGGTACTTTTTTATTAATTTTTCTAAGCCCTCTCTTTCTGAAACAGACAATTGGCCTAATTTTTCCTCGAATTTATTCGGCATTGCTGAGTTCTCAATTTTTCGAGGTTGGCCTTCTTGACGGACATACCTCTTCAATTTGTTTGTGTGACACACTTGTGTCTTCTTCTTTCCTTCGTTGGTATCAATTCTGTATGTCCTCTTGTCTATTCTCTGTGATATTACGTAGGGACCTATATATCGTCCACCACAGTGGGGTCCTTTATTTGATGATAGTAGCAGGACTTCATCGCCCTTCTTAAATTCTTCCTTCTTAGTCACTTGTGAGGGTCCTCTTATTTTCCTCTTATCCTCTCGATAAGTATTAGGGAATTTATTCCTAATATTCGTTGGACCTTCATCTTTTCTCTGACGACTGGTCCTTTTCTCTTTCCGTTTATTGAGGTGTGGAAGGTTCACTTCTTTTCTTTCCACCTTCTCACTTTGCGAGCGACTATGTCGTTTGTGCCGCCCACGTGGCTCAGCCGCCATCTTGTCTTCCTGTTTGGCGTTCATTCTCACCATCTTTTTTTCTTCATTTTTGGCGCTCATTTTCGCCAACTTCTTTCCATGTTTGGCGTTCATTCTCGCCATCTTTCCATCTTCATTTATGGCGCTTATTTTCGCCATCTTTTTCGGGTGACACTTTTTTGTTCTTACTTCATTTCCCAGTATGAGGGAAATTCCTTTCATAGGTAGTTTATCTACCACCCCAACTCGAATTGGTCCGTTTTTCCACTGGGACTTAAGGGTTATTTTACATAGCGGTATTTTTACCCTCTTTCCGCCGATACCCTCTATCATCACAGTCTCACGTGTTGCTTCTATTACCCTTTTAGGTAATTTATTTCGTAGAAGTAACGACTGAGATGCTCCGGTATCTCGTAAAATTGAGACTTCCACTGGTCCTCCGTGTGGGCCTCTTATCATCCCTTTTTTCGTCCAAGGTCGATAAGACTTGTCTACTCTAGCGGTCGTGACAGCTCCCTGTGGTTTTCTCGGCTGGGTCTGGTTTCTTTCAGGACCTTTTCCAAGCTGACACCTTATGGCTATGTGTCCAGCCTTTCCGCATTTGTAGCAGACCACTGTTCTGCTGCTACTTTGGAAGGTCCTTCTATTTTCTTCCTTGGGTCTTCCTTCAGGGCTTAACTCAGCTTTGAATTTCACTCTGTTTCCCGTGAACGTTTTTTTCTTCGTCTTTCGGTGTGTGAGGATGTATTCGTCTGCTAGTGCAGCCATTTCATAAGTCACGCCAGTTCTTCTTTCACTTAGGTGAACCCTGACTTCTTCTGGCACACAGTTTAAAAATTCTTCAGCTAATATTAGCTGCCGGAGTTTCTCAGCATCTCCGTCTATCCTCTTAGAGTCACACCACTTATCCAGTGCATTCTCTTTTTCTCTCAGAAATTCCACATAAGACTGGTTTTCCGTTTTTCTCTGTGTTCGGAATTTCTGTCTATAAGCTTCTGGAACCAATTCGAAGCTTTTAAGAACCGCTGCTTTCACCAAATCGTAGTCGGCGCAATTTTCTGTGGGCAGAGTTGCATATGCTCTCTGTGCTTTTCCTGTCAGCACAGTTTGGAGTAGCATCGACCAGCATTCTTTCGGCCATCCAAGATTTAGCGCGGTTCGCTCAAAATGTGCGAAGTACCCGTCCACGTTGGCTTCAAATTTTGGGACTAGCCTCGCTTGCTTCGTTACTTCGAAACTGTCATGGCTTTCTTTGCGTCCTCTTATTGCCAAGTCGACTTCTCGCAGCCTTGTTTCTTGCTGAATTTTTATTTTCTCCAGTTCCATTTTATTTCTCTGTAGTTCCATTTGTGCTTGTATTTTAATTTTCTCCAGTTCAATTTCTTCTGGAGTCGTTCTGATCATTTCCGTTGGTAGCTCTTCTAATACTGCTTCCTCGAACACATTTTCGTCCACCATGTGCCTTGCTATTTCTCTCACGAGTTCATGCTTTCTCATAGAATTCTGAACATTTAACTCAAGCTTCTCGCCAATTTTTATTATCTCGCTTTTTCTCAGCCTCTCCAACTTTTCCATGGAGGGTTCTTTTAAAAAGTTCTCTATTTTGTCCATTTTTTCTTTAATTTTTCCAAACAGTTATATCAACAAGTAATTTGACTGTTTCAACAATATTCCTTTTTTTCCTTTCACGGTCCCCCAGGGTAGATTTAGACGGCAGGAATTGTCACACGACAACAAGCAATAAATATTATTTATAATATTAAATCCCGGACGTGAGCCCCCATTTTTAGGTCTGTGACGGGGAAATTGACTAAAATCCCAAAACGGGACTTTATTTTCGCACGTGTGAAGACGGGGCAGGTTGGCACTTGATCCCCTACAGAAATAAGTCCTGTTCAGAGTTCTTTTCTCAGGCAGATAAGAACTGGCATATTACGTGAGGGAATAATTTAGGGCCAGACTGGCCACCGCTGGCAAAGGGTTCAAAATTTCACACTATCACACACCCACCAGGCCGCTAAACTTCTTCCCCTTAGATAATAGAAGAATATGGGCCTATAGGTCTTAGTTGTAATAATATTAATATTGCTATAGTCGGCAACTCCGGTTTCCCGTGTGATGCTTTAGGAATTAGTAGGACAGTTCTAAGCAAGATAATGTAAGGCGAATAGAAGCTGAAAGGAAAGCATGAAATAATAACATAGACCACATGGTAAAATGAAAATACATAGGTTCTTTACTACGGTTATATATATATATACGTTCAAAGTGTCAAAGATATATAATAGGATAGTCCATGAATATAAATGTCTTTTCCTGGCTTTTATCCTTTTTCCAAATTGAGAGAGAGTGGTAAACAAAATTTGGGTGTAAAGGGAAAATGTCCCAAAGTTACTTATCTTATTTTTTTTGACGGGGTTCCACTGGAGAATTTCTCTTCTTTCACGGGCTAATAGACTTTGTACTGTTTTTAATGCTGGCTTGAAGGATTTTGGAGTTCTTCGTGTCTCAGTCTTTTTGTCTTTAGCCCGGAGTAAAATGGCTATCGTCCGTCTGCCACGAGCGTTGCCCAAAAACTACCTTTTTTTTTTTACTTCCGTTGAGGGGAAGAGAACCCCACTTCCGTTTGGGGTCCCCCGCCAATCATTTGGCTTCATTTTCTCTTTCCCCTTCCGATGTCCGGTGACCCAAGGTCACTTAGGTGCGAACATCTGTGTGACCCACATTCTCTCATAACGGTCACTTTTTGACTGCTAGATAATGTTAGTTCAACGGGGGGGGGAGTATCATTCTCACCTCCTCGTCTCCGTGAGCCATCACGTGACAGAAGCAATCCTGGGAATGGAGTAGCACCCTCCCCAACACCTTTACAGGCTTATTAGCATAAAAAAAATCAGTTAATAGATTTATTTCTTGGAAACTGTTTTATTTGTAAATTTTTCAAGTCTCGACACAGGAACCAAAACCCACGTCAATATCTTATATTCTTGGGGGTTTTCTATATTTTTGAAACAACATTTACCTCCCTAAAAATAAAATTTCTAACCATCTTGCAATTCCATTTGTCCTCGATTTTGTCGATTGACGACAAAATATGATTGTCATTTTTGAATGTATCATTATATCAAACCCCTAGATCGCATTCCTCGTTTATTTTCTTTTTGATTTTCTTGTTGCTTAATTCAATATTTAACTTGAATGTTTTTATATTCAATTCGTCCTACTTCACATTTTCCTACGTTAAATTTTGATTTGCAAACATCTTCCCGATATGACAATTTATTTAGATCTATCTATGTTATTTCTTTTGATAATAGTTTAACATCAGCAGCAAATAGTTTTATTTATGAGTTGATATATAGAAATGGAATTCTTAATGGAAGCACCCGCCATGTTTATAATGAATTAAGAAAACGAAGAAATAGGAGTACCCAATCAGGAAAACATCAAAACATTTCCAGAAAAAAGAAACTGCAAATTCCCGGGAACATTAGAGGCAGATAAAATCGAGCCATTTTCTTTTATAGCAAAAATAACCTGGTTTTATTATTTTTAGTGGAACATTATTGAGTCAAAATGGGTATTATCAAATGTTATAAGTATTATTAAAGAAAATTCTACCATCTAATTTATAGTATTTTAGATTTATGTTACCATAGTATAAAAGTATTTTAGATTTTTACTAAAAAATCTTTTATTAATATATGCAATAATAATAATAATAATAATAATTGTCGACTTTGCTATCCCGGGGACCACAGGATAAATCTGAAGGAATGTGAAAAGAAGGATAAGTACCTCGACCTTGCAAGAGAATTGAAAAAGCTGTGGAACATAAAAGTAACGATTGTGCCAATTGTGATTGGTGCTTTAGGCACAATAACTAAAGGATTATTAAAAGGCCTGGAGGACTTGAAAATTGGCGGACGGGCAGAGACTATCTAAACGACACCATTGCTGAAAACAGCCAGAATCCTGAAACGAATCCTGGCGACTTGTGAAGACTTGCTGTCACTCAGACTCCAGTGAAAAACCATCAGCTAACGCTGATGTGAAAAACTCTAATGAGTAAAATAATAATAAAAAGAAAATTTGCAAAATTGTCGACTTTGCTGTCCCGGCTGACCACAGAATAAAACTGAAAGAATGTGAAAAGAAGGATAAGAACCTCGACCTTGCTAGAGAATTTAAAAAAACTATAGAACATGAAAGTGACGATTGTACCAATTGTGACTGGTGCTTTGGGTACATTAACTAAAGGGTTATTAAAGGGACTGGAGGATTTGGAAGTTTGCGGACGAGTGGAGACCATACAAGCAACAGCATAATTGAAGACGGCCAGAATACTGAGAAGAGTCCTGGAGACTTGAGGAGACTTGCTGTCACTAAGACGCAACAAAGCAGCGAATGTAGGTTATGTGGATAGAGAGAGAGAGACGAAACGATCAATCACAGAATAAGTGAATGTAGCACAGAAAGAGTATAAGACTAAACCCAACTGGGTGAGCAAGATGATCCACTGGAAATTGGGAAAGAAACTGAAATTTGACCCTACGAACAAATGGTATATGCGCTACCCAGCATTTGTCCGGGAAAAAGAGACGCATAAACTCCTCTGGGATTTTGAAATGCAAACGGATCACCTAATCTCTGCCAGACCACCAGACCTTTTAATAATCAATAAAAGAAAAAGAACTCGCAGAATTGTGGATATTGCTATCCCGGTTGACAACAAAATAAAATTGAAAGAAAATGAAAAAAGGATAAGTACCTTGACCTTGCTAGGGAATTAAAAAAGAATGTGGAACATGAAAGTGATGATTATATCAATTGTAATTGGTATTCTTGGTACAATTACCAAAGGATTGATATAAGGACTGGAGGTTTTGGAAATAAGAGGACGAGTGGAGACCATTCGAACTACTGCATTGTTGAGATCAGTCAGAATACTGAGAGGAGTCCTGGAGACTTGAGAAGACTTGCTGTCACTCAAAATCCTGTGGAAAAACAGCAGCTAACGCTGGTTTGAAAAACTCTCAAACGAGTAGATTAATTAGAATAAGAGGAAAATACGATGAGAGTGAAAAATTTCACTCAAAAAAGGCTGTAAAAACATAAATACCTTGAATCCATATAATCACTACCTTCCCTCACGCAACGTCTTGGTTAAAGACCCGGTGAAGGATTGTAAGAAACTGGAACTAAAGATGAAATTGTTATAAAAATAATAAAAGAATAACACTGACAGATCGATCAAAGGACAAAGAAACTGATGACTGTGCTCAAACTGTTACTCTTGAGAGACTAGAGGTGCCCGTGGTGTAATGGTTATCGTGGTAGGAAATGGACACGGCGAATCGAGTTCAAATCCTGGACGATACTGATTGCATTTCACATAGCACTAATACCCTGGGGAAAGGTATGAATCCAATTATTCTGCCTCCAGCTATGGGTAAATAGTAGGACAGACTGGTTCTTCAGCCTTGGTGAGGCAACTAGTCTAGGAGAAGGAAAACTCTGAATTCAGACCTGATAAACTCTGCTTAAAAATTGACCTTGTGTTATATCCTGCCCGAGCGGAGGGGTTGGGTAAATAGGGTATGTGTCAGGGAAAAAAAGGAGGGAAAAGACTCACCAGCATTGGGTAGTGCGTTGATGTATCAACACAAGTAATCGAGAAATCCGATCCACAAAAAAACAAAACAAAAAAAACTAAGTTCACCTGCCATTAACAGCAGTAAGAAAATAAGGGCAAACAAAAAAAAACAAAAAACAACAGTAAAATCAGAAATGGGAAGAAAAACAACTGTGTGGATATTTCAAGCGACAAACTTGTGAGAATGTAGTCGAGAAAATCTGAGCATGGCTAAAAAATGGAAACCTCAGGAGAGAAACTGAATCTCTTTTAATAGAAACATAAACAAATGCCACAAGGACCATCGGAGTGAAAATTTATTATAGGAAACGGTTAATCACATAATAAGCGAATATAATATCCGACGGGATAGGAAAGGTGACCCACTGGGAATCGAAATTCGACCATACGACTATACGCACAAGCCAGAATCTGTCCAAGAAATTGAGACGTAAATTCTCTGGAACTTTTAAATACAAACAGATTATTTAATCCTGGAAATAAAACCAGAAATAGTGTTACACAAAAAAAAGTTCATTTGTTTTTATTAGGCAACTAGTCTAGGAGAAGGAAAACTCACTAAAAATAGACCTTGTGTCACATACTGAGGAGTTGGCTAAATAAGTTAATAAAAAACAAGTTTATAATAAAAAAAAATTGTAGAAACAATACCGAAATTACTTTTGATACATCTGTTTAGTCTCAATGATGAAGAAATTTTAAGGAAAAATGTTGTTATAATGACACGAAGCGAATCTAGATACCTACTCGCTGACGACTCTACCCTTTCCTTAACGCACTTTGCTTTCATTTTATAGTTTGACAACTGACGAGAAAATGTGACCCCACGGGACAGTTTAATTTTCGATCTGTTGCCAATAAAAGTGTCGCACGCATCTGCGAAGACGTCGAAAGGTCGTCACTAAGAAAAGAAAATGGCGGTCGTTTTTTCGGAAAAACCAGTTGAGAATATAAAAGTAATAAATAACACAAGGAAGATTTTTGCAGTAACTTGTGTGACCCGCAGTTAAAAATAGGCTGACAATTTTAAAGCGGGTAGATAGTTGGATTAGGTTGGGTAGACATCGATTTTAGCCCTTCAATATTAATGGCCAGAACAAACTCCTCTTCAAACACATCTATGTACAAACAGAAACATTATATATATATATATATACATATATATATAGAGAGAGAGAGAGAAAGAGAGAGAGACGGACAGACGGACAGCATCTCATTATTAAAAACGAAATTTTCGCTGGGTTTTATATAAAAGATAAAGTCTTAATTATACCCTTGAAAATTACCAATGGTTTGGTTATTTTATTTAATGGCATATCAACCTTTGTAGGCTATTTAATACCAAAGCCATCCTTGTACAAGAACTGTTGTTCTACTATTTAACCCATAGCTGGAGGGAAAAGGAGATTCATGCCTTTTCCAAAGGTATTAGTCGGAAAAAGAACGATATAGAGTGACTGATGCTCGATATGGCTTACTATAGAACCGCTGTCCAGCACGCTAGCTACGACGCCATGTGAACCCCTTCCCAATGATTGCGGAAGGGAAATGGCACGAAGAGAAAATTTCGAAAATGAACTGAACCAAATTTAAGAAATATTATTAACTGAAACGAAACAAAATCAATAAAAATTGGTGGAATTAACCTTTCAGAGAAATTATGCAGTCTACATCCAGTTATTACACACATACACACACACATTTCTTTAAAAAGTTCTGAGCCTCACTGAGATTTTAGATTTGTTGTACACATCTCTCCTTTGCATAGCCCTCACATGAAAAAAAATAAGGCAGAAATTTAAGTTAGTCTCTCTAGTTGCATTAGAAATGCCACAGCAAAAATATTCAGCAATGGTTTTTCTTACTAGGTGAGACTTAGAACTTTTGGAACGAACCT
Source organism: Sepioteuthis lessoniana (assembly GCA_963585895.1). Taxonomy (NCBI): domain Eukaryota; kingdom Metazoa; phylum Mollusca; class Cephalopoda; order Myopsida; family Loliginidae; genus Sepioteuthis; species Sepioteuthis lessoniana. The sequence continues at coordinate 18,243,134 of OY757942.1, forward strand.
CATGTATATATATATATATATATATATATATATATCATCATCACGACGTGCCATTAGCGCGGATATCCCTGACATTCTCTCGCCAAACCCCACTATCATCCATTGCTTCCGGCAGGTCCTCAGGGCTACATCCCGTATTGGCACAGAGCTGCTGCATGAAGGTTCTAGCTGGTCGTCCAACCTTTGCTCGACGATGTGAAGGGGTCCACAGGAGTACATCACTTATGGGCTCGTTCCTACTTCTCTAGCAGTGTCCCACATTTCTGGTTCGTCTAACTTGGATAGTTTTCGTGATGGGTGGTAGGTAGCCGTACAATTGTTGCTTTGTGGCGTGCTGCCTCTTAGACTTGTTCAGTATTGCTCGCAGCATTCTTGAGTAGTTGCCGTCAAGCTTTTTCTACATTGGTTTAGTTAGCGTCCATGTAGTGCATCCATATAGCAGTATCGACACGACCGCTGCTTGGAAGAAACTGCGTTTTATTTTATCGGTCTGGTTTGATTTCCATATGTCCGATAGCTATAGTTAGTTGTCCACGCCTTTACTAGCCACGTATTGATGTCTGCCTTGGTTTATGAGACACTGCTTCCCAAGTAGGTTAACTTGCCTACTAGTTTCAGAGCGCTACCCTTTAGTGTGGAGATGTCGTCTGTTTGATCAAAGCACATATATTCCATCTTGTGTGCATTGACATGGAGGCTAATGCTTGCAGCTGCTCGTTCCAGGCTATGTTGTGGGGTTTTTGGCTTGGACGGGTGCATTTGCCAGAAGCGCTATGTCATCGGCGTAGTCGGCGTCAGTAATTGTTTGTGCGGGGTGCCTTCTGCTTCTTTCCTCTGTTAGCTTGAAACCGTTTTCTTTGATTTTATCAATAGATTCCTAAGCACGTAGTCTAGACAGATGATAAAGAAGTATGGGGCTAATATGTCTCCTTGCAGTACACCTGCTACAATGTCGTAGTAGTCTGTGTCTCCATCATGATATATATATATATGAATAATAGCCAATAACAAAAAAATATACATAAACATAAAATACAAACGATAAGAATCTTTCGGGAGCCCTCTGACAGGAAGAGCAATTTATGCATGCCTGAAAATATGGGCGTCCTGGCGTTAAAAAGAATTTCCTACTCAGATGCCATTACACACATTGACGGTGCGGACGGCTATTTTACTGGCAGAGGAAAAACATTTCACTTCACGAAATAGTTGCAAACCTGGGAATAAAATTTGAGGTTAAAAGTATCTGTCTTTTTTTGCTCCATTCATCCCTTTTTCAACCAAACAAAAGTAAAAAAATTACTTGTGAATGGAGATAAGAAGAAAAACTTAGTGACCGACTTCGTAATCATTCCCAACATACTCAAATTTCTTATACCCCATGTGTGTGTGTGTGTGTTTTCTTGCTTGATTTTATGGCTTATCAACCTTTGTAGTCTATTTATTGCCAAATCTATTTTTATACAAATGAACGGTTCTATTTCAAATAATTCAGTTTAGCATTAGTACACAGTTTAATTGTCAAAACCATTTCTTTTTCAAGCTATTCAGTTAAGTCAAACAGTTCTAATTTAAATAATTCAGTTAAGTTTAAGTATAGTTTTTGTTTACATGCAGTTAAATGTCAAAACAGTTTTATTTCAAACAATTCAGTTTAGTGTAAGTACAATTTCAGTGTAAAAACAGTTCTATTTCAGACAATTCAGTTTAGCCTAAGTACGCTGTTTAAATGTCACTTTGAATTTTAAGCTTCTTATATTAATTCATTTTTCGTAAATTTCGAATATATATATATATATATATATATAAACAAGCGTTGAAAAACGTTATTGAAAAAACTTAACTCTGTTAAAAGTTAGACATTAACTATCATCTATATTATTAATGTAATGTTTTTACTGATATATGACACTAAACAATCTGACGTTAAGGTTCCAGTAATGCTGAAGATTCAGGGAATGTGGGGAACCCCTTAATTTGCCATCGCTCCCAGGTCCACTCTGGCTCGGAGTTGTAGCGCCTGATAGGCCCCTAGCTATGTTTCAAATAGAACTCAACAGCGTACTTATGCTAAACTGAATTGTTTGAAATAGGACTGTTTTAACATTTAAATTTCGTTCTTATGCTAAACTGAATTGTTTGAATTGAATTGTTTTGACATTGAAAACGTATTTACGCTAAACTGATTTGTTTGAATCGTTTGAAATAGAACTGTTTTTGACATTGAAACTGTACTTACTTTGAACTAAATTGTTTGAAATATAACTGTTTTGACATTTATCTGTATGTAAACAAATTTATATTAATATTAGATTGAATTGTTTAAAATAGAACTGTTTGACAACAAAAGAAATGTTTTTGATAATTAAACTGTGTACTCATGTTAAACTGAATAGTTCAGAATAGAACTGTTTATTTGTATAAAACTGGAATTGGCATTGAATAACCAACAAAGGTTGATATGTCATAAAAACCAAATCAAACCAAACCAACCAACCAAAATAAAATAAATAAATCAGGTACTTACTCTTGTACTTACTTACTTACTTCAATGACATAGATTAAAAAATATTCCAAAGATAGGGGAAAATTTTTATTGAGTTTCTTAAGCCAACAACGCAGGTAAAACTGAAACTAAAATGTCACACGACTGAAATAGGCCGGAAAGTTTGTCCCTTCTGTTCATTATGACTTCATCTCTAATATAGAGCACCATGGTCTGTAACGATATTTCGTTAGTTGCGATCGATCAATCGATCTATCTCAGTCAGTTTAAATATATCTATCTATCTATCTATCTGTCTATTTTAGTCTGTTTCTTATCTATATATATCTGATTGTCTGTCTCACTTTGTTCATATCTATCAATCTATCTATCAATCTATCTCAGTCAGTTTAAATCTACCGATCGATCGATCGATCGATCTTACTCTGTTTCTTATCTATATATATCAAATTGTCTGTCGCACTTTGCTCATATCTATCTATCTATCTCAGTGTTTCATGTACCCCTGTAACTGATTGTTTTCCTCGTTTTTTTTTTCCAAATCTATCTATCTATCTATCTATCTATTGTCACGTGATAGCTCACGGAGACGAAGAGGTAAGACTGATACTATCCTCCCCGTGTTGAATCAGCACTATCTAGCAGTCAAAAAGTGACCGTTAAGAGAGAATGTGGGTCACGCAGGGGAGACCAGGTGTTCACACTTAGTGACCTCAGGTCGCCGGACATCGGAAGGGGAAAGAGAGAGAAGCCAAATGATTGGCTGGGACCCCAAAACGGAAGTGGGGCTCCCTTCCCCTCAGCGGAAGTAAATAGTAAGAGGGGAGTTTTTGAGCAAGGCTCGTGGCAGATGGACCATAGCCATTTTTACTCCGGGCTAAAGACAAAAGATTAACTGAGACATGAGAGACCCGAGTTCCTCAAGCCAGTACTAAAAACAGAACAAAGTCTATTAGCCCGTGAAAGAAGAAAAATTCTCCAGTGGAACCCCGTCGAAAATAAGATAAGTAACTTAGAGGACATTTTTCCTTTATACCCAAATTTCGTTTACCACTCTCTCTCTCTCTCAATTTGAAGAAGGACAAAAGTCAGAAAAGACATTTATATTCGTGGACTGTCCAATTATATGTTTTGACACTCTGAACGTGTATATATAAGTAGTAAAGGAATTTTATGTATTTTCATTTTACCATGTGGTCTATGTTGTTACTTCATGCTTTCTTTCCAGCTTCTATTCGCCTTATGTTATCTTGCTTAGAATTGTCCTATTAATTCCTAAAGTATCACACGGGAAACCGGAGTTGCCGACTACAACAAGATTAATATTATTACAACTAAAACCTATATCTTCCATTGTCTCGGGGAAGGAAGAAAGCGACCTGGTGGGTGTGTGATAGTGTGAAATTTGGAACCCCTTGCCAGCGGCGGTCAGTCTGGTCCTAAATTATTCCCTCACGTAATATGCCAGTTCTTATATGCCTGAGAGAAGAACTCTGAACAGGACTTATTCTGTAGGGGATCAAGTGCCAACCGGCCCCGTCTTCACACGTGCGAAAATAAAGTCCCGTTTTGGGATTTTAGACGATTTCGCGTCACACTATCTTCATCTTTTTTAAATCTATCTTTCCAACGATCTATTTATCTATCTATCTTCGTCTTTTTCTTATCTATATGTATCTGATTGTTCTTTCATATCTGTCTATCTGTCTATCTATCTATCTCAGTCTGTATCGTAACATATGTCTGTACCAGATTGTCTGCCTCGATTTCTTCATAGCTATCAATCAATCAAAATCGGTTCGTATCATTTCTTATAACATTAAAAAACAGCCTCTCAGTTGATCTTTTAGTATCTTTATTCTTCATCATAAAACAATCAGACTTTTTGCCCTTGTTCTTTAATTTACACTTCACTTCATTACTATATATATATATATCCTTCATCGGTGTGTGTCTTGATATCGAAAGTCTTGAATTAATCTCTCTTCAAATCATCATCTTTCCTTTAATCTGTCTTGTTCTGAGACGATGAGACGCTCTATTACGTATTCCAGTCACGTGACAAAGTGACGATCTCTCTCTTTGTCGGACAAATATCCCGACTGGTCGAACATTTAATTAAGTGATCTCATGCAAATCAACCCACCCCCTCCCCTCTTTTCCTTTCGTAATCCGGAACGAGATGAAAATCATCAGCTGTTGAGGCGGTAATTCATCTAAAATGGTCATCACGTCACAATTTAGCAGAACGAAGGGCAAGATCGTTTGCTACTTTGAGAGAGAAGCGCCGATGCACGATGGGATATGCGACCGGAAATAAAATCGGACGTCTTCAGCAAGAATTCTTACTTAATTATTCTATTAATGAAGGATCGTGATGGGAAATTCAAATCCATTATTTGTATTGACTGACCAGCTCTGGCTACGTTTCCTTTTTCCTGCAGTAGCAATAAGTTGTTCAAGTCAGCCTTTTGGCTATTTTTTATTTAACTTTCATTTTTCATGACTGGTGCGCCGAGGATTATATTGACTTGTTACCATCTCTGGATAAAGTGCATTAACAAAATTTATGCTTTTTTTTCGTTAACTTGTTATTTCATTAACTTGTTATTTCCGCCATGTGTCGAACAGAACACTTGGCGTACCGGATATAGGCATTTGGTGAAAGAACTTCTAAGTGAAATCATTTGGAGGGTGCATGTTCAATCCTGACTACCGGTAAAAATAACGAGGAATTCTTACTATAGCATAACACTTGTACCTGGTTATTGTTAACGAAATTACAACAATCTAGTCCATATATTAAATAAAAAGTTCGGTTCGAAGTTATGTGTAGGCTTCCGAAATCGACAAGAAATATCTGAAGAAGGTCGAAGGGCGCATCAGCCAAAATGTTGTAAGCAAAATTTAAGAATCTTCACAAAATTTCAGCGTTTAAAGTAGCAGATTCCCGAACCTCTAGGTATAAAATATCCCCAGACGATGTGACACACCGTTAAAATCAAGCAAGCAAATAACATCATTTCTATGCATAATTGCACCCACGTGCAACCAGCAACAGAAGAGCTTATAGTGTCAGATTAATATTGGTGCAGCAGAATCTGTCTATTGCCAAAAATCTTTCAGAAAAAAAAGCCTAAGTTAGTGAAGATCTACTTAAACACGAATATGGTTTACGCGTAGAATATGGCCTGTCTGAAATATCTAAGCTAGACTCAATCCGTCCGTTTTAAATTAATAATCACAAGATACACGTTAAATCTTTCATAGTCTGACTGACCCATCGCCTGTGTAACGGAAGACATCTTGACGCCATTCGGCGACATATTAATGAGTGGCTTCCGTCGTAAAATATTTGAAAATAGAAGGAAGGCTATAATGGAGCTTACTGGCAATGACTGTAATGGAAGAGAGGCAGAGAGGCTGCTTAAAATTGACTGAGACGATTTTCCAACAAAACTTTGGGAAAATCGATGATCGATGACGTTGAAGATGTGGATTACATCCGACTTGGTCATAATGCATTTATTTATTGATAGAATCGATATATCGTCCGTGTATATCGATATATCTACTTTATGCTTGATAAGATCAATTAACGTGTCACACTGGCTAACTTAGGCTATCAGATCTATACATCACGGTCTGTTTTTATCTTTGTCTCAGTGTCTCTATCTCTTGATCTATCTATCGTCTTTTCATACGTATCTATCAATCGCTGCTTCTTTCTTTCTTTCTTTCTTTCTTTCTTTCTGTTTATCAATGTATCTCTCCGTACCACTTTCTTTCAATCTATCTATCTATCTATCTATCTATCTATCAATTATAATCACTTCATTGCTATCAACCACACTTTCTTTCTTTCTTTCTTTCTTTCTTTTTTTCTTTCTTTCTGTTTATCAATGTATCTCTCCGTACCTCTTTCTTTCAGTCGATCTATCTATCTATCTATCTATCTATCTATCTATCAATTATAATCACTTCATTGCTATCAACCACACTTTCTTTCTTTCTTTCTTTCTTTCTTTTTTTCTTTCTTTCTGTTTATCAATGTATCTCTCCGTACCTCTTTCTTTCAGTCGATCTATCTATCTATCTATCTATCAATTATAATCACTTCATTGCTATCAACCACTCTTTCTTTCTTTCTTTCTTTCGTTCTTTCTTTCTGTTTATCAATGTATCTCTCCGTACCTCTTTCTTTCAGTCGATCTATCTATCTATCTATCTATCTATCTATCTATCTATCTATCTATCAATTATAATCACTTCATTGCTATCAACCACTCTTTCTTTCTTTCTTTCTTTCGTTCTATCTTTCGTTCTTTCTTTCGTTCTTTCTTTATTTCTTTCAATTATCAATGTATCTGTCTATGCCTCTTTCTTTCAATCTATCTATCTATCTATCTATCTATCTATCTATCTATCTATTATAGTCTCTTTATAGCTATCAACCACTGTTTCTTTTTTTTTTCTTTCTTTTTTCCTTTCCTGTCTCAATCTTTCCTTCTTTCTTTCTTTCCTTCTTTCTTTCTTTCTATCTATCTATCTATCAACTTCCTCTGCCTCTTTCTTTCAATCTATCTATCTATTTATCTATCTATTTATTATAGTCTCTTTATAGCTATCAACCACTGTTTCTTTCTTTCTTTTTTCCTTTCCTGTCTCAATCTTTCCTTCTTTCTTTCTTTCTTTCTTTCTTTCTTTCTATCAACTTCCTCTGCCTCGTTCTTTCAATCTATCTATCTATCTATCTATCTATCTATTATAGTCTCTTTATAGCTATCAACCACTGTTTCTTTCTTTCTTTCTTTTTTCCTTTCCTGTCTCAATCTTTCTTTCTTTCTTTCTTTCTTTTTTTCTTTCTGCTTATTTTTCTGTTCTTCTCTGAATCTATCTATTTCTCTATCGATCACAGTCTTTTTATATCTATATATTTATCTATGTATTAATCGATCTTTCGTCTCAGACTTTTCATATCTACGTCAATATGTTTTTGACAGTCTATTCCTTCTCTTCCTCTCTTTCGCCCTCTCTCTCTCTTTCTCTCACACACTCTCTCTCTCTCTCTCTCAATATATATATATATATATATATTAGAAGATTAACGCTGCTTTGCCCAGGTGGAAGGATTAATATTACATGTAGCAGAATTTTAAAAAAATTATTCATAAAAATATATTACCAAGTAAATCTTGGAATCACCAAAAATTACTCATCACCACCCATTAGCAATAAATAAGACATCTTCGAAGGATACCCCAAGGTATTCAATTCACAAATATACTAAAAAAAAATGATATCGTGTGAAGCTGTATAATCACCTTTTTTTATGCTTTCTTGTCTTTATCCGTGAGATGAATTTTTAGTTTAAGAAAGAAGAAAATATTGCCCAGGATTTGGAGGGTGTTGCACTCACACAACCTTGTGCTTTGATAAAAATATTTTGTTAAAGAATATGAAGACTGGCTTCACAATTTCGGCAACATATCAATGAGTGGCTTCCTTCGTAAAATATTTGAAAATAGAAGAAAGGCTATTTAGAATTATCGTTTTAATGGAATACTTACACAGCTGAATATGCATTTTTATAAATAGAATATCATACATATCAGTTTAGATACTTTTTAACATAATACATTGTATTCGGGAATCTAGTCACACAGATGAGTTCTGATAGAACAAAACATCATATATATATACGTATATATACATATATATATATATGATATATATATATACATATATATATATGATATATATATACATATATATATATGATGTTTTGTTCCTTAGCTATTGTCACCTACTCATACAGAAATAAAATAACGTAGTGAAAAATTAAGACACACCTACGAATTCACATCCGGCTGAAACAACGCGCTGCCTTTGTAACTTCACACAAACCCATTCACAAACACATTGATACGCAACTATAGCCCACACAAACATACGCACACAGCCACATACACTCACACACTTACAACCACACGTAAAGAATCAAATAAGAAGTGACGCAAAATATTTCTTCCTCTCTTGTCCAAGGTGCTGTGATCGATGATTAATAGTTGTTATAGTATAAAATTTTCAAATCTGAAACAAAAAGAACACAATATAATTAGTAGTAGAGCTATCAGCAATCCCATGGGTACTATGTATATTGAAATACACTGTACATTAGATGATTAATCTTTTCTTGAGATTTTGTTAATTTGTGGTTCTCTACCCTCTTCTTAAATATGTAGTCGAGCGGCATCGTTGATATAAAGAATTGCAGTGGCAAGAGTGTATCTCCCTGGAAAATGCCTCATTCACATTATACCTCTTCTAGAGTCTATTCTCCCCCTGTTAATTCCACCTTCCGGTTTTCCATGGAATTTGCGATGAAATTTATGATTTTGCCATATATATATATATATATATATATATATATATGCATTTTATAATGTTCGAAACGATTCCTAGTCGCCATTTGTATAATGTTCTATGTTCAAGGGGTGATTTTGGCCAACACTTTATCTCTTCACTCTTGTACAATGCCGAATACTGAGTATGGGATGCCAACGCAGTACTTAAAATACTGACTCACAATGCAACTCAACCAATGTAAAACTTTGTCAGACCTCTGTCTGACTGATTTATATATTTACTAGAAATATCTAGCCACATGACCCAAGTAGCACAATCCATTTTAATAGTTATGTTTGTTGGCTGGAAATTCGTGTTCAAACCACACCAGTTGGTATCGGCACATTCTTCTGACATAACAATATACATTTTTTTTTCATCATACAACGCATGAAAGCCCTCATCAGCCACCAACCAGGGGTGATAACACAGTTTCGGTAGCTCAAGGCAGTACTGCCACGGCATATTCTTCTTACATAACAATATATATATATATATATATATATATATATATATATATATACTGGTGTATCAATATACATAGGACCCATGTCACTGGTAATAACTCTACTAATATTAATGTTGTGTTCTTTTTTGTTTCAGATTTGAAAATAGTATACTATAACAACTATCAATCATTGATCACAATGCCTTAGACAAGAGAAGAAAAATATTTTCCGTCACTAGTTATTCGGAGATAAAATCATTGAAAACTGTCTCAAAGTAGATGCAACCCATTTATATGATAATGATTTATTACTGAGATAAGAACCTCAAAAAAAAAAGATTGCATGTCCTGGAAGCTGATACAAAAGCAATTTTTAGAAAAATTGATTTGATGTCTCTAACTGAAAGGATGCATTTTTATTGGATGTGTTCCAAATGACCGCCATTGCGATTGCCTCAGTAATAATTATTATTATATTAATGAGTTGCATCTATTTTGAGACATCTTCTTCAGCAGCGAAGTTCTTCTATGGATCCCTTCATACGGATGTGCAAGTGTTGTAACCTGCAACATTTCTGCATGGACACAGGATGTAGACTAACTGGAAGCGATGAATGATAGAGACGAATGGCGAGAGAGAGAGAGTCGGGGAAATCCATGCTAGCAGCACGACATGATTATAATGATGATGTCTTGTCTTCTGGCCAGGATTATGTGATTTATTTGTATTTCAAAATCCTCGAGAATTGGGTGTATCTCAGTCTCTAACACGGATTCTGGTTTGCGCATACACGATTGATCAAATTTCAACACTATATTATTATCCTATTTACCCAACCCCTCCGCTCGGGCAGGATATGACACAAGGTCAATTTTTAAGTGGAGTTTAACAGGTTTGAATTCAGAGTTTTCCTTCTCCTAGACTAGTCGCCTAACGAAGGCTGAAGAACTCAGTCTGTCCTACTATTTACCCATAGCTGGAGGGAGAATAATTGGATTCATACCTTTGCCAATGGTATTAGTGCTATGTGAAATGCAATCAGTCTCGTGCGGGGTTTGAACTCGTGTCACCGTGTCCATTTCCTACGACGATAACCATTACACCACGGGTACCTCAACACAATATTCTTATTGTTATTGTTGTTAGTAGTATTAGTTGTTGATGTTGTAGTAGTATTTAAATGTCTGCTTTATTTTCGGTTGCTTACAACCTTTCAGCGAGTCTTTACCTAAAGCCGAGGGCGAGGAAAGATAGTTATTATATGCATTTTTCTTCAGTGATGCCTCTTTTTGAAATTAGTTTTTCATTGACATAGTATCAATGTATGCTCCCACGGAATTGAGCATTTGTAAAATGAGCATTTTTTAAAAATATTTCCCGGTATTTGGTTAATTTGTTTATGTGTCTCTTTTGTGATCACACCAAGAACACCTACGATTACTGGCTCTCGTGGTTAATGCACTGGACTGTGATTAGTTGTAAGCGAGTTCGAACTCCAGTCGCGCTATTACGACCCCTTTTGGATAAATACCCTTGGGAAAGGTACTATTTACCAACCCCTCCGCTCGGGCAGGATATAACACAAGGTCAATTTTTAAGCGGAGTTTAACAGGTTTGAATTCAGAGTTTTCCTTCTCCTAGACTAGTTGCCTCACCAAGGCTGAAGAAACTAGTCTGTCCTACTATTTACCCATAGCTGGAGGGAGAATAATTGGATTCATACCTTTCCCAAGGGTATTAGTGCTATGTGAAATGCAATCAGTCTCGTCCAGGATTTGAACTCGTGTCACCGTGTCAATTTCCTACGACGATAACGACTACACCACGGGAAAGGTATGGAACCCCTTATCCTCCCAGCTATGGGTTAAATAGCATTTCTACTATTCTTCCAGAAGCATGGCTTTGGCATCATATAACCAACGAAAGTTGATATGCTATTTAATAAACAAAACCTGTCTGTTTTAATAATAAATTGATATCTATTACAATCATATTTCAGTCTGTTCACATTTATCTATCGATCTCTTAGTCTGTCTGTCTGTCTGAGTCGGTTAATTTTATTTTGTTAGAGTTTGTTTTTATATATATCTATATATATAAAACAAACTCTATAACAAACAAACTCTATAACAAACAAACTCTATATATGAAACAAACTCTATAATATCTACCTCGGTTTATTCGTTATATCTAAGTCTGATCATATCTATCTATCTATCTATATATATATATATATATACATATATATATATATATGTATATATATATATATATATATTATCCAACGCCAAGTCAGCCGATGGTGTGAACGATTCTATTTCCTGATTTCTTTACAATATCCATTACAAAAATATGAGTAATATTTAAAGGTTTTTCTTTTATATGGACCTATATAAATGTATATAGATCTCGCTGTTTTAATTACTTCTCTTCAGACAGAGACCATTTTCTAAGTTTTTCTATTCAAAAAAATTCCAAATCACACCATATAAAACAACGTCCACGTTGTTTACCAAATCTCACCATACCTGGCGAACATCAAACTAAACGAAAACAAAATCAAATTAGAAAACAGATAGAAAAAAACAAAACAAAAAACATTTTTTTATTCTGTGCCACCATACTTTTAAGAATCCTTTCCTTTTTCTTATCACTTTAACTCTTAGCTCTTCCCCACCCCAATTACAACCGGGACACCACAGTACAGACAATTTTCTGCGGCATCACATTATAATCAATATCTTTCCATGAAACAAGATATGTCAAACCCCTTCCACCCAAACCCTTTCCACCCTTTTTCTTATCAGCTCCCTAAAATCTATCTCCACTTTCAAAACAAAAAATCTTTAAATCTGATACAGTTGACTTTAACTCCCACCAAGCTTTCCTGCAACAACTATACCCCCTCCACCATCTTATCACTTCTCTTCACATGCTTTTAAATTGAAAAACTCAGAAAACGGTCTCTGTCTGAAGAAGTTCGATATGAAATAAAGCCGAACGAAATATCGCACATCTAAATTTGAGTTAAGTGTTTGTTTTATCCAACTTTCCACATATATCTATCTTATTGTTAAATTCACTACAATCTAGCATTTCAACATATATATATATATATATATATATCATTCGGATTATATCTACCTCGGTCTGTTTATCATATCTAAGTTTTATTCAATATATATATATATATATATATATATATATATATATCTGACTTTCAGTCTTTTCATTACAGCTGGTTTGCTCTGAATTAGGGGCAATGATGTTTTGGCCTCGAAATCATGCTTGACCTCCCAAGGCATCATCTGATGAAAGGTTTTTTGGCAATGCCTCAGTTATTTTTACAACAGCATGTGTACCTACTATTTCATATTGCTTATTTAATTCCATTTTTTTCTCTGTTTTTTTTTTCAAAAATATTTCAAAATATTTCATTCTTTCGACAAAGAAGAAATCCATTAATTATGTTTGCATAAAATAAATATTTATGCAACATTAAAATAAACTCTATTCAACCATGGTTGAAATAAAGTATAAAAAATGTCTGGATTTAAAAAAAAAAAAAAAAAAAAGAATCTGCTAATGCAAAAAGTTGTATTTTTCTTTCAATTTTTTTAATTTCTTTTTTTCAAATGACTTCGAAAAGTTTGGAAGACGAGGATTATTTACATTTTTTTAAAGAAATAATTCGCTAAAAATATTTAGAATTGTCGGTTTATGGAGAATATTTTTCTTTGTAAAATAATTATTATCTGCCTATTTCTCAGCCATAAACAAAAGAGATGAAAAAAATTGTAATGGATAGCTTGATAGATAGATAGATAGATAGATAGATAGATAGATAGATAGATAGATAGATAGATAGATAGATAGATAAATATGATCAGACTTTGATATATAAAGTATAAACAGAAATAGATACACTCATAACGAAATAGATAGATAGATAGATAGATAGATAGATAGATAGATAGATAGATAGATATGATCAGACTTTGATATATAAAGTATAAACAGAAATAGATACACTCATAACGAAATAGATAGATAGATAGATAGATAGATAGATAGATAGATAGATAGATAGATAGATAGATAGATAGATAGATAGATAGATAGATATGATCAGACTTTGATATATAAAGTATAAACAGAAATAGATACACTCATAACGAAATAGATTGATAGATAGATAGATAGATAGATTGATAGATAGATATGATCAGACTTTGATATATGAAGTATAAACAGAAATAGATACACTCATAACGAAATAGATAGATAGATAGATAGATAGATAGATAGATAGATAGATAGATAGATAGATAGATAGATAGAGAGATAGATAGATAGATAGATAGATAGATAGATATGATCAGACTTTGATATATAAAGTATAAACAGAAATAGATACACTCATAACGAAATAGATAGATAGATAGATAGATAGATAGATAGATAGATAGATAGATAGATAGATAGATAGATAGATATGATCACACTTAGATATATGAAGTATAGATCTAAATAGACACACTCATAACGAAATAGACAGATAGATAGATAGATAGATAGATAGATAGATAGATAGATAGATAGATAGATAGATAGATAGATATGATCAGACTTTGATATATAAAGTATAAACAGAAATAGATACACTCATAACGAAATAGATAGATAGATAGATAGATAGATAGATAGATAGATAGATAGATAGATAGATAGATAGATAGATAGATATGATCAGACTTTGATATATGAAGTATAGATCTAAATAGATACACTCATAACGAAATAGATAGATAGATAGATAGATAGATAGATATGATCAGACTTTGATATATAAAGTATAAACAGAAATAGATACCCTCATAACGAAATAGATAGATAGATAGATAGATATGATCAGACTTTGATATATGAAGTATAAACAGAAATAGATACACTCATAACGAAATAGATAGATAGATAGATAGATAGATAGATAGATAGATAGATAGATAGATATGATCAGACTTTGATATATAAAGTATAAACAGAAATAGATACACTCATAACGAAATAGATAGATAGATAGATAGATAGATAGATAGATAGATATGATCAGACTTAGATATATAAAGTATAAACAGAAATAGATACACTCATAACGAAATAGATAGATAGATAGATATGATCAGACTTAGATATATGAAGTATAGATCTAAATAGATACACTCATAACGAAATAGATAGATAGATAGATAGATAAGATCAGACTTTGATATATAAAGTATAAACAGAAATAGATACACTCATAACGAAATAGATAGATAGATAGATAGATAGATCTCGCTGATTTAAATAGTACTTTTCTTTACGTCGGTGAGATAGCGGATGATAGTTTTATTAATAAAAAATATTCATATATATATATATATATATATATATATATATATATATATATATATACAACAAATCATTTTTTCCTGTGTGTATAGGGCGGTGTCGACGAATTATCTCCTATCGAAAGTGTCCAGAATATTTTCGTTTTCTTTTTGCTGTAAAAAGCAAGGTAAATAGCCAGGTAGATTAATCGATGACAGTATTGATAATGGAAAGGACAGCTATTTTTTTCTTGAACTGTCTTGTTGATAATTACGTCAAAGATGATTTGACATCCTCAAGGATATCCAGCTGGTTTTATTGTAAATGTTTTTATGAGCAAATATTATAAATGTTTTTATGAGGATGAGATTATATATATATATATATATATATATATATATATATATATATATATATATATATATATATATTCTGCCTGATGATTGTCGTATAAAGACGGCATGAAACCAGAAATCGCAGATAACATCCATTCTATTAAATATATATAAAACTAATATATATTTATTTTATATATATGTTTATTAGGGCTCGTTGTTTTTGTTGATTTTCTATGGCATTTCAACCTTCGTGGGTTATTTAATACCAACGCCATACATGTCGATGACCTGTATAGGCTTTATTTAACCGATAGCTGATGTCTGGGGATTAGGAAGCTCATGCCTTTCTCCAGGGTATTAGTCTACAAGTAAAGGTAATAGCGCAAATGAAGTTTGAACACCCTTACAACAACCTCACAGTCCAAAACGTTTGCCCCTACACCACGGAGAACCATCTTTATTTTTGGTTTGATTTGGTTTCTTTGTTTAATGGCACATCAACTTTTTTGGGTTGTTTAATGTGAAGACTATCCTTCTAGAAAAGTAGTGGTAATATTTAACTTATAGTTAGGAGGAAAAGGGGGTTCACGCTTTTCGCATGGGCATTAGTCCGAAAGTGAATGCAGTAGCACGACTGGAGTTCGAGCTTTGTTTACTCCGATGTCACAGTCCGGCACGTTAGCCACGACCTCTCGTGTTCCCCTCCCTCAGAACAAAAAGAACAAAGAGAGGGAGTTTTAGCCATATTTACAATCCGAATACGAAAAACGTTTCAACGAGGGAAAAGAATACAATTCCTTTTCTAAATTTCTTATTTTCCTGCTTAAGAACCCTTTGTTCTTTCAAGATGACAAAACTGGCCGGCCATTTTAAAAATGTCACAATTACATTTTTTAAAAAATTCTATTCAGTTCGTTTTTTTATATCATCCGTCACTTTCACTTTCACTTTCATTTCTTCTTCTTCTTCTTCTTCTTTGCTTTTCTTCTTCTTCTTCTTCTTCTTCTTCTTCTTCTTCTTCTTCTTTAACGTTTGTATCTTCATTTGTAGGATACTTGCTTTCCTCCGTGAATATTTACTTTCTTTGAAATAATGTTCCCCACCTTCACTCACCAAAAATAAAGAAAGAATATTCCTGAAAAAAATCAAAGAATGATGTCTGCAGTTGACAGTTTCTTTTTACCGTTTAATGCCTGACATTTTCTCACGGTTTTGACAAAAATATCTTAAAATACACTTAACCTCTGGCATAAAACATTATCAAGGCAACTTTCATGATCGTAAAAAATAAGGGCGATACTAAGCGATAACTTGTTACAAAGTTTGCGTCACTTAAACTTTTCTATGAATTGATTTAATTGAAGTCTAATGACTGGCAATAGGACTTACTTTAAACAAGTTACATAGTTTTCCTCCATTCTGATTAAGCTCAAAACTTGTCAACTTGTTATTTTTCTTGCTCGTAAGTGCTAATTAATGTTTAGGAAACTAGATTAGTTGACTATTGTTATTGAGTTCAATTTTCCGATATTTCTGGCCTTGTGCCACAACTACGGTAAGATTTGTAAATAACTGTACAAGCAGATGACATGGACGCCTCAAGTAGGGTAATGGTTAACAAGCTATATTAGAAGAAAGAAAGAAAGAAAGAAAGAAAGAACAAATGAGAAAGAAAGTGTCAAAGAGGGTAGGAGAAAGAGACAATTCAAATGAGAGAAAAAAAGAGAAAAAGAGAGGAGATTACCGTTAAGAAAAAAAAGAAAGAAGACAATTCTAATGAAAGAAATAACGAAAGAGTGAAAGAAAGAGAGAGGTGAGATAAAAATTAAGAAAGAAAGAAAGAAAGAAAGAAAGAAAGAAAGAAAGAATAGATTCAAAATATCTGTGGTCTACTGGTTTGGCCAACGGTGACTTAACTCTTATAAAACTGCATTAAAAATTATTTTTACGATAAAAATGAACTGGAAATCATTTTTATTATAAAAATGCTTTGGAGATGATTTTTATTATAAAAATGCATTGGAAATGATTTTACAATAAAATGCATTGAATAATTTTTGCCTTAAAATGTATTGAAAAATATTTTTACAATAAAATGAATTGGAAATGATTTTTTTTATTATAAAAATGCGCAGGAAATGACTTTTACTATAAGAATGCATTGGAAATTTGGTTATTCTACATACACTTATACTGAGGACAAAGAAACAATCTCTACTCAATTATTTATATAAATATAAATTTTCTCGTTTATGTGTAGTGCGTGAACGATCAGGATGATGTCATGAACTCACACCCCGAAATTTATATCTGGAATGTCTTTTTAATGATGTCTTAACAGGTGTACCGTTTGAGCTGAAGAATATAATCAGTGTGTGAATTAAAACCATTTGATCATAATTGTTGCTTGGAAGAAAGCGACAGGGTTTCTGTCGATTCTTGTACGTGTGAAGAATGGGAACTTAAATATGCCCTCCACTTTCCGTTGGGGTTGCGTCCTCCCTGAAATGACAAAATAAATGGGTGGATTATCAAGGATTACAGGTTCGGTCCAAAGAAACGTGTGAAGAATTCGTACAAAAAGAAAGAAAAAAGGCAAACAAACAAAGAAACAAACAAAAAGAACAAACAAAGCAATGTGACACAATAAAAATCACACCAGGGCCGATGGTAAGTTTGTTGATTGACACGTATGGAAGCCAAAAAGCGAAAAAAAAAAGGCGGGAAAAAAGAGAAAAACGAAAAACAAGAACTTCAGGAAAAGAAAAGAAAAAGAACAGAAAATAAACTTTCAACGTTTTTATCAAATGAATAGATTTATTTATTTATTTATCTATTTATTTATTTACTTATTTATTTTGGCATAGAATTTCCGGAGAAAATGGTGAAAAAAAGTATTTCTTCCGTGCTAGTAAAAAAGATTAAGAAACTAAAAAAACTAACCTTCAAATATAATTTTGGAGAAACTGAATTTCTAAAGACTATATGAGAAAGTTGATCCACTGGGAATTGTGCAAGAGATGAAAATTTGTCCACACTGACAAATGGAAATATGTAGAAATCGGAAATGGATATATATATATATATATATATATATATATATATATATATATATGTTTGTGTGGGGGGTGGCTTGTTTCATTGTTTAGAATCTAGAAATTGTTGTGGCTTTAATTAGTTTTTGAACTTATGCAATTTTTTTTAATTCAATTGTAATCTTTCGCTATATCTTATAGGAATAGTATTAAATCAAAAATTATCTAACTTATCAAAAGTGTTATAATAATAATAATAATAATAATAATAATAATAATAATAATAATAATCGCAAAGAGAGTATAAGACTAGACAAAAGTGGTTGGGGAAGGTGATCCAAAGAGAATTGTGCTCGTTTATATTTGACAATACGAACAAATAGTCTATGCACAACCGAGAATCCTTCCAGAAAATGAGACGTACAAAATTATCTGGGATTTTAAGATACAAACGGATCCTTTAATATCTACCAAACAACTAGATCTACTGATAGAGAACAAAAAAAGAGAACCTTCCGAATAGTGGACCTTGACATTCCAGCTGACCATAGGGTAAAACCGAAGGAAAGCGAAAAGAAAGATAAATACCTAGACCTTGCAAAAGAACTGAACAAACGATGGAAGATGAAAGTGACGGTGATACCAATTGTAATTGGCGCACTAGGTACAGTCATCAACGGATTGGTACAGGGAGCGGAGGATTTGGAAATAAGACAAGTGGAGGCCATCCAGACCACAGCATTGTTCAGATCAGCCAGAATACTGAGAAGAGTCCTGGTGACAGGCGACGTTATTCAAACTTCAGTGGAAAAACCATCAGCTAACGCTGGTGTGAAGAACTCTCAAATGAGTACAATAATAATAATAATAATAATATCTGGAAATAAAAATTGAAAACTTGTAGTACCTTAAAACTATTACCGTACCAGCAATAGTTGGAGTCCTTGATATGATAAAGAAAGAAGACGGATAAACATATTACCAAAATACTTTGTAGTTCCAGCTTATATAAAATACAAAAAATTGCACTTTGCGGAACAGATCATCTCCTTTGGAGTGTACTATCAATATAGCTGAAAAATATCACCATCCCCCCCCCCAAAAGGCAGCTAAAAACATAAATACATAGAATGCATATTATCACTACTTTCTCTCACGCTAGGTCTTGGGTAAAGACCCGGAGAAGGATTGTAAGAAACTGAAAATAAAGATGAATAATAATAATAATAATAATAAAGTCACTCAGACAGCATAGAGTTCCCTGACTCCCACTTGCCATCCATCCCTATCTTCGAGCACTCCTGGCAGGTCCTCTAGACTGCATCCAAGTATCCAGACAAAGCTGATATATGTAAGTATTCGTTGGTCGTCAAACCCTGGAACGACTACGTAAATTTTTTCTTACTTCTCTAGCAGTAACCCGCATGTCTTGTTCGTCTAACGAGAATGGTTTGTGAGATGGGAGGCAGATGACCGTACAGCAGCTGTTTTGTTGGGGTGTTACTGAGAGGATTACTTCAAGAATGCACGCTGCATTCTTGTGCATTTCCCATCTGTTTTTCTCTTTGCATTTTGTTAATGAGCATGTGATACATCAATATAGTAGTATAAACACAGCTACAGTTTGGAAGAAGTACATCCACAAGGAGTTAAAAAAAATAGGACAAAAAATGTAGTCATAGCATAGATAGAGTACAAAAAAGCATGTGATATGGTCCTAATAATGTTCAAAAAACGCTGTTTCTTCCAAGCAGTGGTCGTGTCGATACTGCTATATGGATGCACAACATGGACGCTGACTAAACGGATGGAGAAAAAGCTTGACGGCAACTACACAAGAATGCTGCGAGCAATTTTGAACAAGTCATGGAGGAAACACCCCACAAAGCAGCAGCTGTACGGCCACTTACCTCCCATCACGAAAACTATCAAAGACGAACCAGACATGCAGGACACTGCTGGAGAAGCAGGGACGAGCTCATTAGTGATGTTCTCCTATGGACCCCTTCACATGGCCGAGCAAAAGCAGGGCGACCAGCTCGAACTTACATACAGCAGCTATGTGAGGATACGGGATGTAGCCTTGAGGACCTGCTAGAAACGATGAACGATAGGGAAGAATGGCGAGAGAGGGTCAGGGATATCCGTGCTGGCAGCACGACAAGATGATGATGGATGATGAATATTCAAAAAATCAAAGAAAGCCATATACTTCATTACGAGAGCTATGGAAATGTGGCAATACATAACTAGTCAGGGTATGCACCAAGAGGATGAAAACCTTCCGCCCACGTCGGTTCTCAGCAAATCAAAATGCAATGCATGTCCGAGATGATTCCTCAAAGAAAGAAACAAGGCGAAAACACAGAATGCTAAATAAATATTTTTGGGGAGAGGCGAAACTCATGTGACCGTATTTTCACTAAATCCCTCAACTAAAAACAAATTCTCCGCCTATCCACAAGTCTGTCTATCACTGGTTCTCCCCCATCCTCTTCTCTTCTGTATCTTTATTCTTTTCAGACAATCTTTGTGTCTAGTCTAATAGCCGACTGTGTGTCTTCACCGACAGGTAGGCCTCTTCTAACTGACCAGTTTTATGCGTCTCTCCTCCTATGTCGATCTCCTCCCATTTCCGGTGGCAGATTCCCTCTTTTTACTGTCCTCTGATAGATCCCTGCGTCTCTCTCCTACCCTTTCCAGAAATCTACAGAAC
Source organism: Sepioteuthis lessoniana (assembly GCA_963585895.1). Taxonomy (NCBI): domain Eukaryota; kingdom Metazoa; phylum Mollusca; class Cephalopoda; order Myopsida; family Loliginidae; genus Sepioteuthis; species Sepioteuthis lessoniana. Next base: position 18,263,959 of record OY757942.1, read on the forward strand.
CCCAGTCCTTCCGACTGTCTCCTGGTTGACCTGTATTTATAAAGAGATGAACATTCTTATTTCCGGACGCCCATATGTACACACACATTCACACATAGGCATATGCATACCCATAACCATACACACACACCCACACACACACACCCGCACACATACACACGCGCACACACACAGAGCTAAGGCTGTATATCACCATCATCAATTTGCACATCTAGTACGGATTTTCCTGACTATCTCTCGTCAGTCGTCCCTACCATCCATCGCTCCCGGCAGATCTTCTTGTCTACATCCTGTGTCCCCACGGAGCTGTTGTAGGTGTGATCTTCTTGATCGTCCAACATTGGCACGTCCATGTAAAGAGGTCAATCTACCAGGGAAATTCACTCTCGCCACAAGATTTTTTTATTTCAAAGACACCACTAAATTGTACATTAAAACATGTAGAGGAGACTACAGATTTAAAAATTCAAAGGAAAAGATGAACCACTTCAGGAATGATCTCTAAATATTTGCTGAAATTGAAAAAGAATTTGTTAGAATCTACAGCCAAGACATTGGAACGGAATTTGCGATTGAAAAATGCGCCAGTCTTGCAACGAAAAAGAGGAAAAGAGAAATAATTGAAAGAATAGAACTAATCAATTTAAAAAAAATAACCTCAAAACACTAAAAGAAAAGGAAAACTACAAGTCACGTGGTTTAATGGTTAAAACGCTGGACAGTGGAATCGTAATAAACGAGTTCGATCTCCAGTCGCGCTATTACGTTCCCTTTCGGACAAATACCCTTGGGAAAAGTATTTAACCCCCTTATCCTCGCATCTATGGGTTAAATAGTACCACTACTGTCCTTTCAAAAGGGTGGATGTGGCATTAAATAACATGAGAAAGTTAATATGCCATTAAATAACCAACGAACATACAAATACCTAGGACTATTAGGCGCCTACAAAATCCAATAATTAGAAATGAAAGAAAAAGCTAAAAAGAGTTCGTCAGCTGAACACGAAAACCTTTCGAAACCAAATTCTGCAGCAGAAATCTCATCAAAAATTTTAAAAAACTTTGACAGTTTCCCTTGTAAGATACTCTTGACCATTCTTAAAACGGACAAGGGAAGAACTCTGACAGATTGTACAAAAGACAAAAAAAAAAAATTGATGACGATTCACAAGACTTTATACCCGAGACAAACTCTATTTATCAGTAATTGGATATAATGAAAAATGGAAATAGGCCCTCACCAGAATCTGTCATATAAAATGCGACACACAAAATTCACTGGGATTTTGAGACGCAAACGAAAGAATTTAATCCCGGATAGAAAACTAGACTAAGTGTTAATTACAATCCGATGGTGAAACTCCAGTAATGCAGGAGCTTTGGGAAATGTGGAGTACCTGTTTATTTAATCCCGGCTAAAAAACTAGACCAAGTGTCAATTACCAAAAAAAAAAAAACATCATCTAGAAAATTTTGCTGTTCCAGCCGATAAAACAATAAAAATAAAAGAAAACGAAAATATAAAAAAAAATTGGATTTTGATTAAGAGCTAAAAAAACAGTGGAACATGAAAGTAGCGGTAATATCAATCATGGTTGGAGCCAAGGGAGCGGTTTCCAAAAGCCAGGGAACAATACTGGTAGAACTGAAGATCATTCTATTTTGGAATTTTTATTGCGTCATGGTTAACGAGCCAAATTGTATTTGCCCGACTAGTACGCCACGAGCCCAGTCGGCTAGAGCTACAGAAACACCGACTGTTTCTCTGCAGAGGGGTGAGATTCCCCCAACAAGTTTCCTGGATATGACACTAAACAATCTGATGGCGAGGTTCCAGTAATGCTGTATAGTTGGGGAATGCGGAGTATCCTTTTATTGCCATCGCGCCCAGGTCCACTCTGACCCGAGTAATAGCACCTGATAGGATCCTATCTATGGGTCAAATAGAACTAAACAGTGTAATCATGCTAAACTGAAATCTTTGAAATAGAACTGTTTTTTATATTTAAACAGTGGACTTATGCTAAAATAAATTGTTTGAAATAGAACTGTTTTTTGACTTTTAAACTGTTTACTTATGCTAAACTGAATTGTTTGAAACAGAACTTTTGTAAGAGAACTTTTTATATGCATAAAAATGGATTTGGCATTAAATAACCTACCACGGTTGATGTGCCATAAAATCAAAACAAACCAACCACCAGTGCATCACGTGCAGAATGTAACAAAATGTCAATTTTTAAGTAGTATTAATTTGGTTTGAATTTTGAGGGGGGGGGTTCTCCTTGACCAGTTGCTGTACTAAGGCCAAAGTAACCCTCCTGGTGGGACTTAAAATACATCACATTAGGGGATTCATACCTTTCTCTAAGGTATTCGTCCTAAAATTAACTTTATAGGGTGGTACTATTTACCAACCCCTCCGCTCGGGCAGGATATGACACAAGGTCAATTTTTAAGCGGAGTTTAACAGGTTTGAATTCAGAGTTTTCCTTCTCCTAGACTAATTGCCTAACCATGGCTGAAGAACCTAGTCTGTCCTACTATTTACCCATAGCTGGAGGAAGAATTATTGGATTCATACCTTTCCCAAGGGTATTAGTGCTATGTGAAATGCAATCAGTCTCGTCCAGGATTTGAACTCGTATCGCCGTGTTCACTTCCTACGGCGATAACGACTACACCACGGGCACCTCCACATTACTTTATAGGGTGGTAGGGGTTCGAACCTGCTTAATTATGATGTCACAGTACGACACGTAAGCCACTACGCATCAGAGACTTATACTTCCAATGAAATTTCATAACTTTATGTCTGTGTTAAACTACGTATTACTTGATAATGTTAACTCATTGACTATTCTAAGAGAATTGCCTGATATATATATATATATATATATATATATATATATATATTTATATATATATATATATATATATATATTTCGTTGAACATAATAGACATTTTCTGTCTACATATTTACTTGTTGATCCTTTTATATTGCCGTATTGATTTTATAGTATTCGGCGGGAATTGATTGATATATTTTCCATAATTATTTATTTCCCAAGTACTTTCTGCACGAATTTGGGCCATCATCAGGGGAGGATGTATTACAAAAGCGATGCAACTTTTGTACGAACACTACTACTTTGTAAGAAGATCATCTGGGCCGTTTCAGTGTGTAGTGTTTACTTTTAAAATTGTTCTATAATTAGTGTCAGTTGTTAAAGACATTTAAGTACATTAGCACTGGTTTGAAAATTAATTCTGTTAATCTTGGGTTGCATGTTTCTAATATGGAGTGCTTCGAAAATCTGTAGTTTTTGTTTGTTATTTTGATATTCTAATATTTTTGTGTTTTCAGTGAGAATTTTCCGTATTTCTGTTATTGGGCATGAATGTTCAATTCCCGTCGAATACTATAAAATCAATACGGCAATATGAAAGGATCAACAAGAAAATATGTAGTCAGAAAATGTATATTATGTTCAATGAAATTTATATTAATGAAGAAATGCTGCCAAAATATACACATATATATAAAAAGGCAAATACCTAGAGGCATACGCAAAAATAAGAGATTTACAATATGAAGAAATTTTATTGAAGTCGCAAGGGCCCTTTCATCCGAGATTTGTCAAGCAATATCCTCCGGAAGTCGTTTAAAACAATATGAAATAAGATTAAGTAAAAGATGGGTGAAAATGTAAAATCATAACCAGACAAAGTGGGGAGAAAAAAAAATTAAAACACTAAGTCAAGCACAGAATATCTCCAAATAAGTTGAAAGGGTGTTTAGGGTTTTGTTTGTATAGAAAAGTCCTATTGAATAGAATATAAATGGTCTCTAGGATCATCATCATCATCATGTCGTGCCGCTAGCACGGATATCCCTGACCCTCTCTCGCCACTACTCCCGATCATTCATCGCCTCTGGCAGGTCTTCAGGGCTACATCCCGTATCCTCACATAGCTGCTGTGTGTATGATCGAGCTGGTAGTCCTGCTTTTGCTTGGCCATATGTGGGCGTCCATAGGAGTACATCACTTATGAGCTCGTCCTTCTCCAGCAGTGTCCAGTATGTCTTGTTCGTCTTGCTTTGATAGTTTTCGTGATGGGAGGCAGGTGGCCGTATAGTTGGTGCCTTGTGGGGTGTTGCCGCCAGGACTTGCTCAATATTGCTAGCAACATTCTTGTGTAATTGCCGTCTAGCTTCTTCTCCAGCTGTTTAATTAGCGTCCAAGTAGTGCATCCATATAGCATTATCGATACGACCGCTGCCTTGAAGAAACTGCGTTTCATTTTATCGGTCAGATTTGGTTTCCATATGATCGAAAGCCTATCGATAGCTGTTCATGCCTTTGTTAGCCGTGTGTCGATGTCTTTTTCGGTTGATGAGACACTGCTTAGTTTGTGCCGCCAGGAAGATGATAGGATCAATACTGATCAGTATAATGTCTTTAAGTCGAACTAATTTAAAATGCCAAAATCTTTACAAAATTCCAAGCTGATATTTTCTTTTCTTTGTAAAATGCCGCTTGTATAATGTATTTTAAATGTAAAGACATTTTTGCAGTAAATCCAAATTGAATATAGAACTCTGGTCGAATATATTAGTATACACGGCAAAAAGGTTTTGAATCTTTTCTAAAAGCTTAGAAGTCTCACAGTTTGCCCACCCCCATAGCAGTTAATAAGGAAACAAAACAACCCAAGTAAAAGCCCCAATGCCACCCCTCCTCAAAATAGAAAATAAGCCACTAGGATACTGAGATGTTATTTAGTTCTAGCTCTATGCAAGACCACCAAACACTCACGCTGTAATTAACCACACAACTATTTAAGGCATTCAAATGTTCACAGAGGGCAGAATCGAACTTTGAATACTTGGATGTTATGTGGTTACGAATATCTCTTAGCACATGCTGTTTAACTCTAACCTCAACGTGTTGAAAAGTGCGTCATATATATATATATATATATATATATATATATAGGGCGCACTTTCCAACTATATATATATATATATATATATATATATATATATATATATATATAGAGAGAGAGAGAGAGAGAGAGAGAGAGACAGCAAGTTATTGTTCATACAAGTTTCCTTAAAAACCACCGAACTGCACTTTTTATGATCGTATTATGTTCTTTCTCAAGCTTTCTATCTAGTTTCTTTGTATAAAGGTCGAACTGATTGAGAAGTTGCCCAAGGTTCTTTGCTCAAGCATTGTTATTATATTAATTGATCGCATTCAAGATTATTTTTAGGAATTGTTTGTCCAGTGTTTATTTTTTAAAAGGGTTTATTATTGGTGGGGGAGATTTGGTTTGCGTATTAGTTAATGGCTGTTACTTACCCACATGTTTCTCTACAAGATTAGCACTAATAATAAAACGGACCTTTTTCTTTTGAGGGAACTTGCTTATCTTCGGTGCCTCGTTCTCTAAAAGAAGTAATTTCTATCAAGTTTTACTCTAAGAGATTACTCACATAATTGAGAATAATAATCTATGTTTCTACTATTCTGACCTGTCACTTATGCCCACCCATCAGTTCTCTGGAGACACAGGATGTAGTTAGGAAGAACTGAATGTTGCTATGAATAACGGGGACGGATGGAGGGAAATTGTTTCAAACAGAACTGTTTATAGGCATAAAAATGGATTTGGCATTAAATAACCTACGAGAATCATTAAATAAGTTTCCAGACTTTTTTCGTATAGGCATTTTTATTGATAGTACACACATGAAACTCGAGTCCCCTTCGAAGTAATCTCCTTCGGCTGCAAAGTACTTGTTGTACCGTTCCAATAACTTCTGGAAGGTCCCATGGAAGTCCTCTTATGTGAACGTGTCAATGACCTTCGTCACAGCCACTTTCATCTCCTCAGTTGTCTCATAACGACAGCCTCTGAGCTTTGGGAATAACCAAAAGTCACAGGGAGCAAGGTCTGGCTATAGGGAGGCTAGGTAACTGCCTTGATACCCATCTTGGTCAAATAGTCTGTGACAAGGATAGAGCTGTGGACTGGTGTATTGTCCAGGTGGAAATGCCACTGACCCGATTTGAAGAGTGCTGGCTTCTTCCGACGGAATCTCTTCATGAACTCCCTTAAAACCTCAATATAGTAACCCTAACCCTAACCCTTTGGCAAATCAACTGTGGTGTATTGACTTCCTTACTCCTCCCACACATCTCATCATCCCTTACAGATTCCCTGCCTTCCTTGAATCTCTTATGCCACTCAAAAACTGATGCTCGATTCATGCAAGATGCTCTAAAGCAGTCTGAAGCATTCCATACGTTTCAGTTGCATTTTTTCCAAGTTTAAAACAGAATTTTATTGCATATCGTTCTTCTAAAGTGTTCTCACGTCCAGATTGCATTTTTGAAATTCACCAGCTGTGTCAATCAGGCTTTAGTAGGGTGTATTCCAATTCCTGCTATAGCTGTTGATTTGAATCTGAAATCATAAAAATTAGTCAGTCATCTCATAAGATGTATAGCAATAACATACTGAAATTTCAAGAGTCTACGACAATTTCAAATGCCTGTACAAAAAGTCTGGAAACCTATTGAATACTACGCGTACAATAGTTGATGTGCCATAAAACTAAAACAAACTAAAGCAAATCAAACAGAAGATCATAAAAAACCAAGTTCCATGTACTTTTACGAAATTTGTATGAACAATAATTATTGAGATTGCTTATCAAAATTTATTGGGAATTGCCACTGAGTTAGCGCCAATACCTGATTCTTTCTGACCTGCAGTCTAGACGTCTTCACATCACTTTTTATGCAAATTGTTCAGCTATTCACAAGTCTTCATTTGAACAATATTTCTAAAATTTAAAAATAAAAAAAAATCTCTCTCTCTCTCTCTCTCTCTCTCTCTCTCTCTCTCTCACTTTATCTATCTATCTATCTATTTCAGTCTGTTCCTATCTATCTATTTATTTATCAAAAATTCTACTCTTTTCATAACTATCAAGTAAGACACGCCTATAATGCGACGGAATCCTAACATATATATATATATATATATATATATATACAATGCTTCTTTCCGATATTAGCTCAATAGCTCAATATTTGAAAAAACATTCCTGCCCTACAAATGAATTTCGGAAAATTCTTCCTGACAACACCACTGTATTGAAACAACAAAAATACCAAACAAAAATTACAGCTTATTGAAGCCCTACACATTAGAAATAAAAGTCCCAACCTCAACAAAATCAACAAAATCAATTCTGAAACCAGTGCTAATGTATTCAAATGTCTTTAGCTAGTCTTGCCATAAATAGGACTATTTTTTTTTTAAAAAAAGCTGCACCAGTGTAAATAAAACGCTGGATTTTACTTTTGCAATATACCCATCCCTTGATGATGGCCCGAGAGGCGTCCGAAAGTACATGGGGACCAATTAAATATGGAAATTTTATTTGCCAATTCCAGCCGGATATCATAACATAGATACAGCGATTTGAAAGGATCGAAATAAAAATATTTAGACGAAGGATATATATGATATAAACTCAAATATACCTCAACGAAGAAATACTGTCGAAATACAGACACACACACGGGGGTTGAGCACACTAGCGAAGGATTTTATGGCTGCCAATCGCATAACGCAAAACTATTGGAACGAATTGAACACTCTGGTATCCGGTAAGGTATAAATGTAAAGAAAACGAAAGCTACTTCATAATGCCTTATAATTCCCTAGCTGACGTGGTTCGCTTGTTGGCTGAGCAGTATGATACTAAGTCTAACGTAAAGTTGGGCAGGTTTCAATCCCAGCTTCAAGCGTCTAACGTGTCTAGCCACACTAAATAGTTGTGATACAACGAAACAGTCTGTTTGTGGATGACGATATGTATATATATATCTATTGTAATTCTTGTTGTAAGGATTGAACCTGCAACCTCCGGATGATTTCACTCAGAAGTACCTCCCAACCAAACGCCGTATTCACTTCGTCAAATATCTTTGACGGACTATTTTGAGTGAATTTTGGGTACTTATAAACCTAATGTTTCCATCAAAAGAAAAAAAAACGTGATGGAGACAAAAAAGAAAAAATAACAAAACATTTATTAAACTATAACTCCGAAAACAAACACTGACTCGAAAATTCTGTTCTCATTCGGTGTTTTGGTGTGTCATTTAATCAGTTGATCATTATCCTCATCATGTCGTGCCATCAGCACGGATATCCCTGACCTACTCACGCCACCTCTCCTTATAATCCTTTGCTTCTGCCAGGTCTTTAGGGCTACATCCCGTATCGGTACAGAACTGCTCTATGTAGGTTCGAGCTGGTCATCCTGCCTTTGCTTGGACATATGAAGGGGTCTACGGGAGTACATCACTTATGAGCTCGTCCCTACTTCTCCAGCAGTGTCCCGCATGCCTGGTTCGTCTAATTTTGATAGTTTTCATGATGGGTGGTAAGTGGCCGTACAGCTGCTGCTTTCTGGGGTGTCCCCTCCTGGACTTGTTCAATATTGCTCGCAGCATTCTTGTGTAGTTGCCGTCAAGCTTTTTCTCCTTCCGTTTTGTTAGCGCCCATGTAGTGCATTCATATAGCAGTATCAACACGACCGCTGCTTGGAAGAAACTGCGTTTTATTTAATCGATTAGGACTGACCGATAGACTATCGTTAGCTGTCCATGCCTTTGCTAATTGCGTGTCTGTCTCGGTTGATGAGACACTGCTTCCTAGGGAGGTGAACTTGTCTACGAGTTTCAAAGAGCTACCGTTTAGTGTGGTGATGTCACCTGTTTGATTAAAGCACATATATTCCGTCTTGAGTGCATTGACAAGGAGGCCAATGCCTGCAGCGGCTCGTTCCGGCCTATATAGCAGGGCTTCGGCTTGGGTGAGTGCATTTGCCAGAAGCGCTATGTCATCGGCGTAGTCGGCGTCAGTAATTGTTTTTGCGGGGTACCTTCTACTTCTTCCCCCTGTTAGCTTGAAACCGTTTTCTTTGATTTTATCGATAGATGTTCTAAGCACGTAGTCTAGACAGAAGTATCTTAAATTGTTGAATTAACACTTTGTTGTTGGAATGGGGTGAATATAACAAAGGGTTATACGAAGAGGCTGAGTTTTGATCTGCTTTCCTATGATGTGATGGAAAAACCAACAATATTTGGTGGTATCGTAATATACTTTTGACGTACTCTGTAATAGTGATAATGATGCTTTGGCCCCGAAACCTTGCGTTACTCTAGAGTTATTATCTTATGGTTTTCTTGGCGGCACAGTTTTTTTTGTTTGTTTAGGTTTTGGGGGACTTATTTTTTTACTATTGTATATAATATCCGAATTATTTCATCAAAATATTTTGCATCTGGTCTCTTTTTAATTTTAAAAAAAATTATTTTTTCATTTTACCGGGCAACACCAAATGCTTCTATTAATTTCGAAATATCGGGAAAAATATCCTTTTTACTTAAGGATTGGAAGAATATCCAGTCTTATCTAAAACATGTTTAATGGAAAATGTTGTCAATCTTCGGCATTTTCCGAGGACTGTTTGTATACATATGGCCTGATGTCAAACTCATTAGGAGTACAAATCGATATTTTTTTTGCTTTCTTTCTTTTAAATATTGATTTATTTTAACAAGACTAAATAAACGGGGGTAATATCACGCTTCACTGAAGATTATTCTTTTCCACGGATTTGGTTTTGCTGCAGGGAAGAAAGAAAGAAAAAAGAAAGAGGTCGGTTTTACAAAAACGCGTTCGATCAATTTACGTCAGAAAATTTGCAAACAGTAGAGCAACAAATATATCTTTGTTTATATTTTGTTTCTTTAATGCAGCCACCATTTTCGAGTTTTTAAGAGATAGATTAAGAGGAAAAGAATCAGATAGATAGATAGATAGATAGATAGATAGAATCCAAATCAGAGAGATATGATTAAAATAAGAGGATATGAATTGACTGATATATATATATATATATATATATGTGTGTGTGTGTGTGTGTGTGTGTGTGTGTGTGTGGATATATATATTTGTATGTATCTACACATATAAGATGAATTTGAATCAACGAATATATATATATATATATACATATTTGTGTAGGTTTGAGTATATATATATATATATATATTGAGAGAGAGAGAGAGAGAGATAAGGGGAAGAGAGAGTTTATAATGATTAATATGAAAAGACTTAGAAAGAAAGAAGGAAAGAAAGAAGGAAAGAAAGAAGTTCCCGTGGTGTAATGGCTATCGTCGTTGGAAATGGACACGGCGATATGAGTTCAAACCCTGGTTGAGATTGATTGCATTTCACATAGCACTTAACTTTGGGAAAGGTATGAATCCAATTACTCTCCCTTCAGCTATGGATAAATAGTAGGGCAGACTTGGTTCTTCAGCCTTGGTGAGGCAACTAGTCTCGGAGAAGGAATACTGTAAATTCAAACCTGTTAAACTCCGCTTAAAAATTGACCTTGTATCATATCCTGCCCGAGCGGAAGGGTTGGTAAATATAGATAGATAGATTTTATTAGGCTGAGAAAGATATATATATATATATATATATATATATATATATATATACGAAACACTTGTAGAGCAAATTTATATGAAATAAAGTCTTAAACTACCACATTGAAATTCATTTGCGGACTTATCAATTATAATATATATATGGAGAGAGAGAGAGAGAGAGAGGTTGAGAAAGAAGGAAATTATACCTTTTTGGGATGAATAGATCGGCTTTAAAATCATTTTTTTTAGTTAGGAATACTTGAAACCAGTCAACTGTGTGCAAGAAATGACTCTACGAAACATGCAACTATAAACGCACAATGTACGTGATTCATTAACTTGCAGATATAAAGTAACGCAAGCCTGTTTGACAATCTATCATCCTCATCATCATCGGTTCAGGTCGGGTGTGTCTTGTCACTGGATGTACCTCTGGCCTCAGGGGGCCGTCCCCCCAAGCTTTAACCCTCTTCGGAGGGGTTGGGTTTATCGCCTGACGCCTGAGGCGCCCCTTTTTAAGGGAAATGCCAACGGGGTCCGAGGCATTTTTGGAAATGCCGGGCGCGTGTGGGCTACGGCCCTGCGCCTGGACCCACCTTAAAAAAGGCCTTGTGCCATACTCGTCCGGTTGGTGGGACGTAGGACAAATATCATCATCATCATCATCAAGGCGTGCTGACAGCATGGAGTCCCTTCACTCTCTCTAACAATTTGTCCCTACCAGACGGTATCCAGTATTTGCCCAGAACTGATGAATGTAAGTTTTTTCGAGTGACTACCACTGGAGCTTCTGTGTGTAGGAATTCATATGAAAAGTTCACATATAAGTTCGCCCTTACTTTTTTTTTTTTTTTTTTTTTTTGGCAGTACCCATCATATTTCGCTCGTCTTATTTAGAGGGTTTCTGAGATAGGACGAAAGTGGTCGGGCAGCAGCTGTTTTGTAAGCTGCTGCTTCTAAGATTTATTCAAAACAGAGACACAGTAACCTTATGTAGTTTCCATCTTGGTTTTTCTCTTTGCGTTTTGTTAGATTCTAAGTGGTGCAACTATACTGTAGTACTGACAGGGCTACAGGTTGGAAGAATAACGGTGTTTTTTTTTAATCGGAAAGCTCAGATTCCCATATGGTCGATTTAACATGTTTACCTATGCTTATGTTGACATAGCTTTAAGTAGCTGAGATATTACTACCGAGGTATGCCAACTGGTTAACTAATATCAGAAATCAGCCATTCAATAAGGAGATGGCACTACCTTGATTAAAAGACTAGCACGGTATGATTGCGAAACAAAAAATAAAACAAAATCCCCATTTTCTTGGTTTTTGGTTTGGGTTAGTTTTATGACCTATCAACCATTATTGGTCATTTAATCTCAAAGTCTATTTTACAAATATATTATATTTATATAATTTGTAAACACACTTTGTAGATACAGACAGTTAAATGAACAAACAGTTCTATTTCTAGCAATTCAACTTAGGATAAGTCAACAAAGTTAAATAGTTCCAAGTATTGCTATGTATCACTAACAATTCAATTTAGCATCAATCGTTTATCTATATACAGTTAAATGAGTAAGCAACAACTCTAACAATTCAATTTTGCTTAAGCCATTTCTTTGCCCTCGATTTAAATATCAAACAGTTCTTTTTTACCTTCAGATAGGACCCTAACAGGTGCTATCACTCCAGGCCAGAGTGGACTTGGCAGCAATAGCAATGAAGAGGTACTCTGCATTCCCTAAGGCTCCAATATTACTGGAACCTCACCATCAGATTGTTTAATGTCATATCTAGGACACTCGTTGGAGGGAGTATTATCCCTCTGCAGAGATACAGTCGATATATCCTACAGCCCCTGCTGACTGGACTGTCTTCCTTTTTGGTTTTGTAGGAAGTTAGTTTCTAAATCCCTGGGTAGCTTTTGGAACACCCAATATAGATATTTTGTCAAGGATCGGCCAAGAACAATTGGTACACTTACAATATTCTGCTGGCATAATCAACAAATAGTCCCTAATAGTATCGGATGTTCCTCGAATAAGCACGGTACCTCCTATCTCGCAAATAATTTATGTAAGAAGAGCAAAATATGCTGGGCACTGCTGGAGAAAAAAAAAAAGAAATTCCTGTGGATGCCAAAAAACGATATTGTGAAAAAAAAACCTTCTGTTTCGGCGTTCTTCATTTTTGGCTTCGTGGAGAGTTAATTTCTAAATCCCTCGATTACTTTAGGACGCCATGTATAAAAGAAACTATATTGTCGTCTGCTTTCTTCATTATTTCTGCTTAAAAGCCGAGGCAACGAAAACTTAACCGACAGAGAGCAGAAAGGTGTTAATGGAATTTGGCCTTTTCTCCCTCTTCATCGGAAATAACATTTAATTCAATCTTGTCCTTCCTATCGCCAAATTCCATGGCTTCTTGGTTTAATTTTTCCTTCTTCTTTCCTCCATGTTCTTGCTAAAAGAAAATGTTCGTTCTTTCAATAATTTGGACGAGTTCCTGTTATTAAATTCGGCCTGACACTTCTCCCTCGTCTCCTGTATTCTCTTTTTTAACGGATCTGAACAAAAAGATGTCTACCGCCTTTTTCCTTCTAAAAATCAGTGTCTGAATGTAAAATGACTATGTCCCCATTCATTCCACAATTTTCCCCGGAGGACAAAGCCTTTGTAGTTAATAATCAATTATCTTGCCACTGCAGGACCTTGACGATTTTATTTGAGCGAAGGATTATTTTCTTCTTCTTCTTCTTCTTCTTCTTCTTCTTCTTCTTCTTCTTCTTCTTCTTCTTTGTTTCATCGTTCTCCTACTTCTTGTTTCATTTTTCTTCTCCTTCCACTTCTTCTGATTCATCGTTCTTCTTCTTCTTCTTCTTCTTCTTCTTCTTCTTCTTCTTCTTCTTCTTCTTCTTCTTCTTTCAGAAAATGTCCGGTATTTTTTCTTTAATCTTTTTCTTCCATTTTACTTTCTTTTTTCCTTTTTTTTCTTAGCTTGCAATCATCATCATTCCAATAAAATATTTCTCACAATCTCACACAATTTCCGATTTAATTTTCATTTTCCCCTCTCGTTTTGTCTCTCGCTTTCTATCTCTGTCTCTTGTCTTATCTTTTTAACTCTCTCTCTTCTTTCCTGATTCTCACATAAGTCTACTACTTCTCTACTACTCATCCACACTCTCCCTCTCCCTCTCGATCTCTCTCCCTCTCTCTCTGCTTCGCTAATTCTCTCACGCTTCTTCTCTCCCCTTTTCTCCCTGTTTCTTAATTCCTCTCACTAATCTTTTTTCTTAAGTCCCCATTTTTCATCCATTTTCACCTCTCTCCCTCCCTCTCCCTCCCTCTCTCTCTCTCTCTCTCTCTCTCTCTCTATCTATCGTCTTCTCTTCATTTTTTCTTTTTGCCGTTCCTCCCACTCTTGCTTTCTCTTTCACTCGTTTTCTCTTTTCTATTCTCTCTCTCTCTCTCTCTCTCTCTCTCTCTCCTGTATTTTCTCACTCGCTTTTTTTCTCACGTTATCTCTCAACCTCTCTTTATCTATCAATTTATCTATCTATCTGTCTATCTATGTCTGTTCACACCATCTATCAAACTGACTATGTTTATTTCCCATTAAGTGTTTATCTCTTACATAAATTTTCGAAAATCTCCCAGCAAAGACTAGAGCTTTGCATATTTTCTTTCACTTTTGAAGACCCTTAGCAATCTTCTTCTTCTTCTTCTTCTTCTTCTTCTTCTTCTTCTTCTTCTTCTTCTTCTTCTTCTTCTTCAATTGGATTTTCAGATCCTCTCGTTCTTTCTGACAGCTCACACAAGATTACCCTTCTCACTTAGCGCGTTCTTTTCTATCTGTTTATCAATCTGTCTACCTATATATCGAAGTTTTTTTATGTATTCACTCAGTATCTCTCTCTCTCTCTCTATATATATATATATATATATAACTCTTTCTGTGTCTATCAATACATTCTCCCTCTCAATCTATAAATATATAGATAGATAGACAGGTATAACACTCTTTGCATCTCTCTCTCTCTCTCTCTCTCTGCTCTCGGAGCGTAGATCATATCCATTGTATCTCCTTCAAAACGTAAATACATTCCCCACTCCACACAAAAAGTATAAAACTTATCTCCGTTTGGAGGTCAGGCTCCAATTCTGGAGCCCTGATCGAATAAGGATTTTGAATTTTATCAATCTTCATACCTCCAAGATGATGTCGGGATATGTCCGTTTCGAATACATAACTTTTGTCTGGATTCTATTTTACAAGTCTAATCCCTATTGACAGACATTATTTGAGTCTTAAACAAACTCGGCAATGCAATTAGACTCAAAATTGATTCGTATAAAAGCGCCATATTTTCCCAATATCACGTCTGACGTCATTCGTTTCGTCACGGGGATTTAATATTCAAATATTTAATATTTCATTTTACACATATTCTGGAGATCTGGGGAGTGTGAAGTACCTCTTCATGGCCATTAATTTTTGGTGCACCCGGGCCCAGAGACATAATACAAAATTGAATAGAATTGGACGGATTCAAATATGCATTCCTATTTAATTGGGGAAGAACCTGTGGCCAAATTGCTAAAGAGCTGAACTGCGACCGAGAAGTAAGCAAGTTCGACGCCAATCACTCTATTCCCCTTTGAATTAATATACTTGGCAAGGTTATGAAACCCTTTATTCCAACGTCACTGTTGCTATTCTACAAGGATGGCTTGGGCATTAAATAATCCACGAAGGTTGATATTCCATTAAACAAAGAAAGCTAACCAAATCCTATTTAATAATCATTTGTTGGTTCTGAGTTTTTAAGTATCAAGTATTTCTATTAAATAAAAATAATTTGCAGGGTTTCAAATATTTTTATTTTATAAAAAGAATTCATACAAAATCCTATTAAGTAAATCCTCCGACTTAACGATGACAATAATTTGTTGGTAGATAATTTATATATTTTCAAGTATTTCTATTAAATAGTGATAATTTTCAAACATATTGTAAGATATTTTATACCACATCCTCTTTATACATATATTTTGAATATATATGATTCGGTTTGTTTTGGTTTTATGGCATATCAACCATTGTAGATTATTTAATGCCAAATCCTCTTTATACATATATTTTGAATATGTATGATTCAGTTAGTTTTGGTTTTATATAGGATTTGGTTTGGTTGGGTTTTATGGATATCAACCTTTCGATGTGATTAAATGCCAAATTCTCTTTATTCTTATATATTGAATATATATGATTTAGAAACACATTTTATTGATTCCGTTTTTAAACGAGCCTAAACTCATTCTTTACTACACCGTTAAATAGTTTCAAGTATTTCTATGTATCACTAACAATTCATTTAAACGTCAGTCATTTGTTTACACACAGTTAAATGATCAAACAGTTATATTTCAAATGATTCAATTTAGCATAAGTTATTTTTTTGCACTCATCTTAAATGTCAAACAATTCTATTTGACCTATTGATAGGACCCTATCAGGTACTATCACTCCGGATCAGAGTGGGCCTGGGAGTAATGGCAATGAAAGAGTGCTCCACATTCCCCAAAGCTCAAGCATTTCTTAAGCTTCACCATCAGATTGTTAAGTTTGATATCTAGAACACTCATTAGCGATTCAAATATGCCTATTGACAGGTACTACTACTCAGAGAAGATTTGAGAGAGGATTTGAGATCTTACCCCTGTAAACTGAAGACAGTCGACATATGTTACGCCCCACCAACCGGTTCATTATCGGATCCGAGCTGTGTTAAAAGAGTATGAATACAGAAATATGTTTCGGGGAAATTAAAAGAAATCGGACGGCAAATCTTCACTTCATATCAAAAAAGAGTTTTCAGAGATGCTTCGATCAATGAGAAACTTACTGGAACGATTTTTGAGGTAAAGATGAGTTTAGTTACTATACTTTTTGAGCTTAACTAGTATTTAATGACGGACGATAGCAGCAGCAGCAGCAGCAGCAGCGACAGCAGCAGAAACTCTGTTTTCCTTTTACACATTTCACGTTGGCCGTGAGGGTGATGAATGTGTGCGTGGGTTAAACAAAAAGTAAAATGAAGATACTATTTGATTTTAATAATTGCCTTCTCGAGCAAAATTTTTTCTATCCAGCATCTTTGTAAGGACATTCCTTTTCAAACAATTTTTTTAGAAATTCTTTAAAAGTCTTTCATTTGACAATTTATTAAATGTCAACCAATTTCCAACTTTATGCTACGTGCTTGATATATATATATATATATATATATATATATATATATGAAGAAAGCAGAAGAACAGAATAATCCAAATAGGTAATCTTATTGTGATGTAAAGTCGACGTTAAACGTTTCGGTTTCAATAAGCATCATCAGGACTCTGATATCAGGAAAATTTTTCTGCTTTCTTCATACTGTCGGATTTTGATCCATATTTACTTTCATACTGTCCTTTCGGAAAAACAAATACCAAAAACATTCTTACACGACATCTAACATAGATGACCTCAAAACGATCTGTATATATGAAAACTTATCAATCTTTGCGTGTTTCTTTAAAAGACTGGAGGATTTTTATTTTCTCTTAAAAAATCCAACATTTTCCAATATCTTTCCACGTGCCAAATTAAGAACGCAATGTGCACGTTTGTATCTTTTTCGTCGTATTCATTTTATTTGCTCCTGTTAATTCGACAAGCATCCATCGCTGTGTGAACAATATCAAAATCCTGATGATGGTTATTGAAACCGAAACGTTTAACGTTGGCTTTGTATCACAATAAATTCACCTGTTTAGATTATTCTGTTTTTCTGCTTTCTTCATAATGTCCAATTTTGATCCATATTTACTTTCATATATATATATATATATATATATATATTATCATAATCAAGTTTAATTGTCAAAAATATTTCCATTTCAAACTATTCAGTTTAGTCAAACAATTCAGTTTAGTATAAGTATAGTTTTTGTTTATACGCAACTTAATGTCAAAACAGTTCTATCTAAAACAATTAAGTTTAGCGTAGTACTCTTTCAAAGTAAAAAAAACAGTTCAATTTCAAACAATTCAGTTTAACATACAAAATCATTTCTTTTTCAAATAATTCAGTTCAGCATGAATACGCAAAAGAAAAAAAGGGTTCATTCAGCTATAAATGTCGTGTTGAATGATGACTTACTTAAGGATCCAAAGCGTGAAACTTTAGGTCATGAGTTTCTATCTCATAGTTTAAACACTTTGTATATATATTGTCATCACAGACAGACTATTCAGTTGTATCACTACTCTTCAGTGTGGCTCGACACGTGAGATGCTTCAAGCTGGGATCGAAAAATGACTGACTTTACGTCAGTCGGATATCTTACCCCAAGGATGTCTTCATCTTTATGTAAGAGAAAAAAATTCAATCTCTTTGACCGGACATTGGCATAATGGTTAAAGTCTTCGCCCATGGCCCGGGAGACCCGGGTTCAATTTCAGGTCGAGTTATACTAAAGACTTTTAAAATGGTTCTTAATCCCTCCTTGCTTAACACTCAGCATTATAAGGTAAGGGTAAAGGAGTAGCGCCCTCCCCTACATCTTATTGTAGTAGCTATCGAAAAGGGAGCCTTCGAGTCACCCTCGACTATGGTCGCAAACTTTACTTTTACTTACATATATGCTCTCGGCTACCGGCTTGTTCAATTCATGAAAAGAGCTTTTCCATTTCAGAGTATGTGGAAGCCGGCAAATTCCCCACTCGACTGCTCAACCCACGGAGGGGGAGCAAATATGCAGGGGGTCACAAAAAATCACACTCATTTCTTAATCAGAATGAGTTTCAGAATAACTGATATCGTTTTCTTATCAAATGAGTTGACCAATTTTATTTCAAATGATCTCAAATTTTTGATAGCATGTATAGAAATAATTCACTTACCTAAGAAGCAGCGTCGCATCAACCGAAAAGGACATCGACACGAGGTTAACGAAAGCATGGATAGCTATCAATAGGCTATCGATTATATGAAAATCAGACCTAACCGATAAAATGAAATGCAGTTTCTTCAAAGCAGCGGTCACATCGATACTGCTATATGGGTGCACTACTTGGACTCTAACAAAACGGCTGGAGAAGAAGCTAGACGGCAATTACACAAGAATGCTGCAGGAAATCTTGAACAAGTCTTTGCGGCAACACCCCACAAGACACCAACTGTACGACCACCTGCCTCCTATCACGAAAACTATTCAAGTTAGACGAACCAGACATGCAAGACACTGCTGGAGAAGCAGGGACGAACTCATAAGAGATGTACTCCTATGGACCCCCACATATGGCCGAGCAAAAGCAGGACGACTAGCGCGAACATACATTCAGCAGCTATGTGAGGATACGGGATGTTGTCCTGAAGACCTGCCAAGGGCGATGAACGATAGGGAGGAGTGGCAAGAGAGGGTCAGGGATATCCGTGCTACCAGCACGACATGATGATGATGATAGAAACAATTGAAAATTGTTAAAACGCCTTTTCTTTTCCAGTGAATGGCATTTCGATACATGAAACGAGAAAACAAACAAAATTTTGAGTTTTTTCTGCGCATGCAATTTGACATAATTTGAACGAGAATTTGTTATTATTAAATTACAAAATGATATCAATTCTTCTGAAAAAAAAAGGTTTGTATGTGTGTAGGCGTAGGTGAGGACGTGTGTCTCTCTCTGTGTGAGGGGTGTCTGTGAGTGTGTACCTGTTTCTATGTGTGTATGTGTGCGCGCGACTGTATGTGTGTTTGAGTCACTCTGTATATACATATGTGTGCCTGTGTGTATGTGTGGGGGTGAGTGTGTGTGGGTGCGTCTGTCTGTGTGTCTCTGTGTGTGAGGGGTTTGTGTGTATGTGTGTTTCCATGTGTGTATGTGCGTACACGACTGTATGTGGGTGTGCATGTGTTTCAGTCAGTCTGTGCGTAAATATATGGGTAAGAGTTTGGGGGATAAGGATGTGAGATTGCGTATGTATGTGTGTGTCTTTATGGGTGGGGGTGTTCGTGTGTGTCTCTCTCTATGTGAGGGGCGTCGGTGTGTATGTGTGTGCGTGACTGTATGTGTACGCGGGTGTTTGAGTCAGTCAGTGTGTTCATGTGCGCATCTGTGTGGGGATGAGGATGTGTGCGTGCGTGTGTATGTGTGTGTCTGCGTGGGTGGGCGAGTCTGTGTGTATGCTTGTTTCTCTGAGTGTGGGGGTGTCTGTGTGTATGTGTTTCTATGAGTGTATATGTTTGTTCGTCTGCGTGTGTGTGTGTGACTATGTTTATGTATGTGCATGTGTGTGTCAATCTGCGTCTAAGTGCGCGTGCGAGTGTGTGTGTGTGTGTGTGTGTGTGAATCCCTCGCGGTGTGATGGCTATCGCCGTAGGAAATGGACAAGCTGACCCGAGTTCAAACCTAGATGAGACTTTACATCTCACATTGCTCTGAAACCTTTGCGAAAAGGATGCATCCGTCAATTCTCTCTTCTGCTATGAGTAAATAATAGGGCAGACTTGACTCTTTAACTTTGGTATGGCCATCGGTCTCAGTGAAAGAAAAATCTGAATTCATCTTGGTAAATTCCACTTAAAAATTGACCTTGTGTCACATCGTGCTCGTGTTGAGAGAAAGTATATATATATATATACTTTCTCTCAACACGAGCACGATATATATATATATATATATATATATATATATATATATATATATATATATATATATATATATATACTTTCTCTAAACACGAGCACGATGTGACACAAGTTCAATTTTTAAGTGGTATTTACCCAGTTGAATTCAGATTCAGATGGAGGTTTTTTTTCTTTTTTCTGGTAACCGTGAATGCTGATATATATATATATATATATATATATATATATATATATATATATATATATATATCCAGGCCATTGGCCGATTGAGTAGTGTGTTCGCCAATGGTCCGGGAGACCGGGGTTCAGTCCCAGATCGTGTCATGCCAAAGACTCAAAAAATGGTACTTGATTCCGCCTTGCTTAACACTCAGCATTATAAGGTGAGGATCAAGGGTAAAGTAGAGCAATCCTGGGAATGGAGTAGCGCCCTCCCCTACACTTTGGTGTAGTAGCCACTGAAAAGGGAGCTTTCGGTTCACCTAAGACTTGGGTCGCAAACTTTACTTATATATATATATATATAGTCTCACGCGGAGCTATTCATAGAAATGATGAACGAAATGAATTACAGTAAAAAAAAGCAAGTAGGATTAGAAAGATGAAGGATAATACCAGTCTAAACTATTGATGATATTGATTGACAAAACTTCGTCAAAAATAAACGTACGAAGTATATTTTGTATACATTTTTTTTTAGTCTTACGTCGTTCAGAAATTTCTTTTTTGTTTCCTTCCGAACTATTTTAATTCATTAGATCTAAAGATGATACGAATTTTAAAACCGAATCAAATTTTATGCCTCGTCCTTTTCTATAGAAACAAATATTAAAAAAAAGTCATTCAGTACTAATAAATTTTAGGGGTCCATTCTGACAATCTTTGATCACATATCAAAGGTATCGATTGTGAATTAAGAATGTGATTTTATTGGTTTTTCAATGTCTATATAATGGCTGGGAAGTGAATAAAAATACTTTTGTATATACATCGTCAAAGCCTTTTAATCAAATCTCTATGGCTTTGGTTATCAGTAATGTCTTTTTTATGACACATCGATTCCTATATAATGGTCATGTTAGGCCAAGTAATTTTTTTTCTTGGTGGTGATTGTCTTTCTTTACACATCACTAGTCATTGTTGAGGTTATTGTAACTGATATTGTTGTTGTTGTTTTTCTTCTTCTTGTTGTTTTTCTTATTATTATTTTTCTTGTTTTTCTTCTTCTTCATCTTCTTTAGATCCGTTAAGTGCGATGTAAATTGCTTCAAAGTCGGATAAAGATCATAATAAATTAGTATTTCGTTGTCTTAAATGCATCAAACTTTCTTCTTCTTCTTCTTCTTCTTCTTCTTCTTCTTCTTCTTCTTCTTCTTCTTTGCTCTTCTTCTTCTATGCTTTTCTTCTTCTTCTTCTTCTTCTTCTTCTTCTTCTTCTTCTAAGTTTTTCCACTACTTTTTTCTTCTTCTTCTTCTATGCTTTTCTTCTTCTTCCTCTTCTTCTTTGCTCTTCTTCTTCTATGCTTTTCTTCTTCTTCTTCTTCTTCTTCTTTTGCTTTTCTTCTTCTGTTATCTTCTTCTTCTTCTTCTTCTTCTTCTTCTTTTTTGCTTTTCTTCTTCTGTTATCTTCTTCTTCTTCTTCTTCTTCTTTTTTTTGCTTTTCTTCTTCTGTTATCTTCTTCTTCTTCTTCTTCTTCTTCTTCTTCTTCTTTTTTGCTTTTCTTCTTCTGTTATCTTCTTCTTCTTCTTCTTTGCTCTTCTTCTTCTATGCTTTTCTTCTTCTTCTGTTATCTTCTTCTTCTTCTTCGCTTTTCTTCTTCTTCTTCTGTTATTGTTTTCTTTTTCTTTAACTTTCATATTTCCTTTTACTGACACTTGCTTTCGTCCATGAATATTTACTTTCTTTGAAATATCGTTAAAAAAAATTCTTTAAAAGTCAAAGAATGATGTCTGCAGTTGACAGTTTCTTTTTATCGTTTAATGTCTGACATTTTCTCACAGTTTCGACAAAAATATCTAAAAATACTTTTAACCTTTGGCATAAAACATTATCAAGGCGACTTTTATAACTACAGAAGTGAGGGCGATACTGAGCAGTCACTTGTTGCAAAGTTGACATCATTTAGACTTTTTCAAAAGATCGATTGATTTGAATAATTCAGAGATATATGTCGAATGATGAGTCTTTCTTCAGACATATTATCTAATTTTTTGTTTGAAAATTGGGAGTGTCACTGTGGAGTTGAGACTAAAGTAATCGACTACAACATCGTTGTAAACGAGTCCGAAATCCAGTCGCGCTATCACATTCATGTTCTTACTGATGCCGTTGGAAAAGTTATGTTTTTTCTTATTCTCCCATCAGATATCAGTTAAATAGTATCACTGCTGTTCTACAAGGATGATTTTGGCATTTTATAACCCATGAAGGTTGATATGCCATTAAACAAAGAAACCAAACCAAATTAAACTAGTCCTTCTACAAGGATGACTTTGGCATTATATAACCTATGAAGGTTGATATGTCATTAAACCAAGAAACCAAACCAAATTAAACAAGTCCTTCTACAAGGATGACTTTGGCATTATATAACCCTTGAAGGTTGATATGCCATTAAACAAAGAAACCAAACTAAATCAAACTAGTCCTTCTACAAGGATGACTTTGGCATTAAATAACACACGAAGGATTATATGCTATTAAATAAAGAAACCAAATTAAACTATTCCTTCTACACGGGTGGCGTTGGCATTAAATATCACACGAAAGGTTGATATGCCATTAAATAAAGACACCAAACTAAACCAAGCTACTGTCATTCTACAAGAGTTGCTTTGGCATTAAATAACCCACGAAGGTCGATATGGTATTTAAGAAAGGAAGAGAAACATGTTTCTGGACTGTAACTCGTATTTCCTCTTAGATACCAAAGTGGACGTTTTCTAAGAATTTTTAACACAAAGGTAGGAATCATTTTTTAGAAATAGAATGTGACGAGAAAAATTCCCGCGTCTTCGTCTGCCGTCCGTCACGTAACAGTGAGGGATCAGCGCCCAACTCCATAATGCGAAATGTCTCACACATCTCCACTCCCACGACCAGGAAAAAATAGAAAACCTATCATCAATGAAAACGGCTATACGTGGCGATTCTCAGAATTCATTTCTTCTTCTTGATGATAACAAAAGAAAATCCATATTTTCATTAAACCTTGTTCTGTTTCCTATATCTACACCGAGGGACGCACGTCCCACAGTCAGCCAAACATGTCAACCAAAAAACCGGTGACGAAATAAATCAACTCCACCGATCATTCTCTTTCGCCATGTTACATTTTTGCATCTGATAAATTCTCCTTTTGACTAAACACACAAAGGTCACCTTGAAAAATTTTTTTTTTTTGGTATTTATCTCTAGGTTTGGTCTTCTGGTCAGGATTTGGTGTTTTGTTTTTGTATCACAAAATCCATTAACGTTTTGGGCTTCTCATTCTCCCGGACGGATTCTGTGTGGTGCATATGCCATTTGATAATATGGTCAGATTTCAATTTCCTACACAATTCCATTGTGGATCGCTTTCCAGTCGTACCTAGTCTTGTATTCTTTTTGCACTATTTTGCTGCATTTGCTTATTACGTGATTAATCCTTTCGTCTCATTCACCACATCACCTACATCTACTTTTCTCTTGCATTTCATCTATTTTTACTTCTATGTAACCGGGTCATTGGCCAAATGATTAGAGTGTTCGCCAATGGTCCGGGAGACCAGGGTTCAATCCCAGGTCGAGTCATACCAAAGACTCAAAAAATGCTACTTGATGCCGCTGTACTTAAAACTCAGCATTATAAGGTAAGGGTAAAGTGGAGCAATCCAGGGGAAGGACTAGCGCCCTCCCTTACTCATCGGTAGTAGCTATTGAAAAAGAGAGCCTTCGGGTCACCCTCGACTAAGATCGCTAACTTACTTTTTTTTTTTTTTTTTTTACATCTATGTAATTAATGCTTGCTGAGATGTTTTCTGCTACTATTAAAAGAAATTCAGTTTCTCTCTTAAGGTTTCCCTTTTCTTAGTCAATTCTTCTCAACTGAAATGTTGCTTGTTTGTCGCTTGCAGTTGCTTATCTTCTAATTTCTGTTTTCTAGTTATTGTTGTTTTGTTAATCATTGTGTTGTTTGTGTTGTTTCATGTCGCTGTAGTTAGCCTTTCTTTGCTTTTTTGTGTCTTCTTTGAGTCATAGTATCGATGCTTTCTTCAGTGATGGCGACTCCTCTTCCTCCTTCTTTTCATGACACGTGTTGTCTGTCTCTGTCATCATGAGTTTTCTTGTCCACATGTCCTTCCCTTGTCCATTTCATGAATGATACCGAGTGTCTTACAAAGGGACAGCCCAGGTATTTATCCCTTTGGTGATAGTCTGCCTTCGTTACATTCTACGATGCCGCCGAATCGATCATGTGCCCACAACTACTCTACGTCGTAGCCTGAACCTCCGTCTTCTTCCACCCGTCCTGCTCCAGCGCCGTCTCCGATGGTTAAGGCACGTAGCTCGACGCCTAGAGGGAGAGCTCATCCGCGATGTACTTCTCCCCCCATCTTTTCCTAACTGGCGAAAACATGTCGGTGGGCAGCTGAAGATGTGGCCCAGCACAATCAAGGATGACCTAGTAGCACTATCAGGTCCCCAAGTAGTTGGTCTTCGGCGATGGAATCGCGATTGGCTTGCCATTTCCTCTGTCCTGGCTCAGGATCACCGAACGTGGGCTACGATGGTTCGAGATGCTGTACTTGCTTGGGAGGAAGTCGGTTCAACCCGACCAGGGAGAAAGCCGATACAAGTCAAGTCAAGTCTGCTATGTAGTTTGGTTTCGAGTAGCTTTCTCGTTTTCCTGATTACTCTATTTTAGTTTTTTCTTCCATCTCCATTTGTTTGATGGAGTCTGCTTCCAATATTCCCAAATACTTGTAAGTTTCCTTTTCTCTGAGTGTTCTGATATTTTTCTTGAGTTGATAGTTCTATTCCTTCTATCAATTGTTCTTTTATGCTTCTCATTATCATCATAACACATTTTTCGCTGTCAAATCCCATACCTACGTATGTCCTGGCTGTATATTCTTTTTGTTTGTACAAGGGTCTCCATTTCTGTTACCTTTTTTGCAAACTGCTTGATGTCGTCCATGTACATTAGGTGATTTTCTTGCGATTTAGGGAATTAGTAGCTCCCCTCTACATTTTCTGAGTATGTGATTCAGAGGTATCATTGCTATTACAAATAGTAATGGTGAAAGTGCATCTCTCTGGAAGATACTTCCCAGGATTTCTCCACATCTAATTATTATTATTGTTATTATTATTAAATAGGAATAGTTACTTTAATTCATATAATTCTTAATAATAAGAATATTCTGACTATTGGCCTTATCTTTATTGTTATACTCACAACGTTCCGGCCGATATGCCATTCGGCCTTCAGTTGTTTCATCACAGAAATTTAGATAGGTCATGTAATTGTTTATAAATAACTTTTATTTGATTCATATACGTGAAACCTAACAACGGCTTAAATTATCTGATGCGATTTCGGCATGCAATTACTCAAAACGGTTTGATATGCCGTTAAATACTGCAGTTTAGATGTTGTTTGGAGGAGCAGCATGGAGCGATCGACGATAAGAATGACTAGAGAGAGAGAGAGAGAGAGAGAGAGACTTGGAAATCAGTGCTATCAGCGCGACTTGAGAATAATAAAGATGATGTTGTTAACTAAACCTACGTAACATGACAGATCTATAAAGATTTAAACGTACGGATGTCGAGGCCCAAGTGACTGGATCCATTCCAGGACTTGAATTGTTGATAACGACTAAAATATGTGTCGACACACTAATTGAAAAAACATTAACAACAAGATCTATGTATTTAAATATTCTTTTCCCGCCGGCATCTTATATTGATTTGTTTTGAAAGGTTTCAAGAAAGCCGAGAAAGGAGAGAATATGAATCAGACTCTTTTAGAGGTTAAATAATCAATTTCAATGCTTAGAAGATTTCTTTTTTGTGTGTAATCAACCCGTGCAACCAATATATATATATATATATATATGTGTGTGTGTGTGTGTGTGTGTGCTTACTTTGATAGATAGAAATATTTATATAAAGTTGTAATCTCATTTAGTTCTTTTTTTCATTCCTTCGAGATGATTCTTCTCTTTCTCGATTTTTGTCTTCTTTCTCTCTTTACTTTCTCTCTTTTTCGGTTCTCTTTCTTTCAAACTTATTCCCTTCCAACTAGCTTTCTTTCTTTCTTTCTTTCTTTCTTTTCCCTTTTCTTCTTTCTTTCTTTTTTTTTTCTTTCTTACTAGGAAGAGTCCCGTTCTTTTTCTTTCTTTCTTTCGATTTTCTTTCTTTTCATTCTTCCTTTTCTTTTCTTTTCTTTATTTTTTTCTTCCTTCCTATTCTCTCTTTGTTTCTTCTCATTATTTCTTTCTTGCTTTCCCTCTTTCTTTCGCTTTTTTCGTTCTTTTTCATATTAGGCCTTTCTTTCATTTTTCTTTTATCTATTTATTTTCTCGCATCCTTCTTTCTTTCTTTTCTTTTTTTCTTTCTTTTATTTTCCCTTCCCATTCTTTTTATTGCGTTTTTTTTTTCAATCTTTCTTTCTTTTATCATTCTTCACATTCATTCATTCTTTCTTTCTTTCTTTCTTTTATACATTCTTTTCTGGTCCAGACGGCTTGGGCTATAGAACACACTGAATGTTTCTCTGTAGAAGGGTAAACGCCCCACGAGTGTCCTGGATATGGCACTAAACAGTCTGATGGTGAGGTTTCACTAATGCTGGAGCTTTGAGAAATTTAGAAGTCTGCTCTGGCCGGAAGTGGTAGCACCTGATAGGTTCCTATCTTTTTCTTTTTCTTTCTTTCTTTCTTTCTTTCTTTCTTCTCATTCTCTTATTATTCTTCACTTTCTTTCTTTCTTTCTTTTTATACATTCTTTTCTTGTTTTGACATTTAAGCAACGTACTTACGCTAAACTGAATTGTTTGAAATAGAACTGTTTGACTAAACTGAATTGCTTGAAATAGAAATGGATTCGAAAATCGAACTGTGTACTTACGCTATACTGAATTGCTTGAAATAGAACTGTTTATTTGTATAAAAATAGATTCGTCATAAAATAACCTAGAAGGGTTGATATGCCATAAAACCCAAACAAATAAGCAAACATTCGTTTCATATTTTCTTCTTTCTTCCTCTTCGTTCTTCTTTCTTCTTCGTTCTTTCTTTCTCTTCTTTCTTTCTTTGTTTTCCTGATTACTTGAAGGATTTCAAAGGACTTCCGTCGACCGATGACTCTGCCCTCTCAACTCAACAATTCAACTGACGTCAGGATTTTGAATTCGGAAATAAATGTGCAGATCCCTACTTAAATGAACAAACCATTATTTACCGGGTCTACACAAGAATTAGACTTGTTCATAACGAATTAAATACTTATTGACAAAATCATTGATTACAAAATGATTAAATATTCTACAGTTGCGGAGCAGAAAAAAATACCGCTGATATATCAAAATATAAGCTGATTCTTTTCTTTTCTTTTTATTACCCAAAATTTACGGATGGTATGAGTAGATCGAAGATGGTTGAGCTACACACAGAGAAGCCGAAGTTCAAATCATCGGTGAAACCTCTTCCCGTGAGATCAAAACATTCCTGGTTATATAATAACCCGGACACCCTCGCAAATTCTCCAGCCTGCTACCTACACGTTGCACGTGGACATGCCTCCTTCTAGCATGCCGCTCACGCAAATTCTCCAGGTCAAAACTCCAGCCGGTCGTACATACAATGCATGTGATCACACCTCTTTCTAGCATGCTATCCAAGCAACTTACGTGGCATTTCCGCCGAAAACACCAGCATCCTTTTTATTTTCCAAAATGTATGGATGAAAGAGTCTAGTAAGAGAGAGTCGAAGACAGCAGCGTTGCTAACACAGAGGAGCCAACGTACGAGTCTTCAGTGCACAACTTCCCGTCTCTCTCTAGTCAGATCGAAATGTTCTTGGTTATCCAAGGCGCCCATACAAATTCTCGTGACCACGTCTCCTTCAACCTGCCACCCACACATTGCACGTGGACACACATTCTTCTAGCATACCACCCATAAAATTTACGTGGCATTTCCACTGGAAACACCAGCATCCTGCTTACTTTTGGTACCAGATGCATTTCCTATTATTTTTTTTTCCGAGTGTCCGACTTTCACATCTATATCGACATGTCAAAGGGATCTTCAAGTCAATATCCAATAGTTTCTTTTTATTGTTTCCCCACTCCAAAAAATTATATATTGATTAGTCTTGAAGAGTGTCAAGAGAGTAAAAACAATACTCTTTTATAGACAAAATAATGAATTCTAATATTTGCAAGTTTTTTAAAAATTTTATTCTATCAATCTGTCAAGCTTTTTATATCTACTTAAAAGAATAAACATAAATATTTCTCTCAGAAATACTTTATATAAAAATGCAACTATATTTTTTACTGACTGTGAGAGGATTCTTTAACTTTTTATGTTCTTTGTGTATTCGTTTCGTTTCGTTTGGTTTTATGGCACATCAATAGTGGTAGGTTATTTAATGCCAAATCCTCTTTATACATATATATTAAATATGATTTGGTTTGGTTGGGTTTTATGGCACATCAATCATGGTAGGTTATTTAATGCCAAATCAATTTTTATACATATAAACTGTTCTATTTCAAACAATTCAGTTTAATATAAGTATAATTTTTGTTTACACATAGTTAATAGCAAAACAGTTCGATTTTAAACAAATCAGTTTAGCATAAGTACAGTTTTGATGTGAAAAACGGTTATTTTTTCAAACAATTCAGTTTCGCATAAGTACAGTTTCAGTTTCAAAAAGAAGTTCTATTTCAAACAATTCAATTTAGCACACAAAATGCAATTTCATTTCAACCAATTCTGTCAAGCGAAAGTACGCAGTTTAAATATGAAAACTGTCCAATTTCAACCAACACATTTTAGTTTTAGGACTCTATCAGGTGCTCCCACACCGAGTCAGAGTGGACCTGGGAGTGATGGCAATAATGGGGTATTCTGCATTCCCCAAAGCTCCAGCATCACTGGACCCTCACCATCAAATTGTTTAATGTCATATCTAGGACATTCCTTGGGGAAGTCTTGCCCCCATGCAGAGATTGCAGTCAATGTATTCTACAGCCCCAGTCGACTGGGCAATACTGTGTTCGTTCGTTATCTTTTTCAGTTTTCTTATATTTCTCTTTTTCCCCCGTTGAACATATTCACGTTTTTTTTCTTCGATGCTCACTATCTTTCTTTTTTCTTTCAATACTTTGTTTCTTTCCTTCTTTATTTTCTCTCTTTTAATCTTTCAGTTTTTCTTTCCTTCCATTTCTCACATTATTACCGTCCTCTTATAATTTTTATTCATTCTTTCATTCCTTTTTTCCAATGTTTTCTGTTTTTACTTTTGCTTTTTTTGCTTTTCTTTCTTTCTTTCTTTCTTTCTTTTCTTTTCTTTTCTTTTCCTTTCCTTTTTCTTTCCTTTCTTCCAAATCCATTTTTATACATATACACAGTTCTACTTCTAACAATTCAGTTTAGTATAAGTACACAGTTTAATTGTCAATTTATTAATTTACACACAGTAAAATTATCAAACAGATAATTTCAAACAACTTAGTTTAGCATAGGTACGTAGTTTATTTTTATTTAACCCAAAGATAGGACTCTATCATGTGCTACCACTCCGGGCCAGAGTGAACCTGGGAGCGATGGCAATGAAGGGGTATTCTGCATTCCCCCAAAGCTCCAGCATTACTGGAACGTTACCATCAGATTGTTTCGTGTCATATCCTGGATACTCGTCGGGAGAGTCATACCCCTCTGCAGAAGTGCAGTCGGTGTATTCTACAGCACCAGCCGACTGGGCCATGGATATTTTTATCGCACTTTCTTTCTTTCTTTCTTTCTTTGCTTCCCACGTTTTTTTCTGCAAACTTTGTTATTCGATTTTTTTTGTCTCTTTTATTTACTCAAATGATTTGGAAGTATTTCTGTTCTCTCAATTCTCAATCACAATTGATGCCACTCTTTCGCAGAAATGACGAACTTTCTGTAAATATTCCCATTATTTAGGATACAATAATGGAGACAGCCGTGTTGAAATGTTTGCCATGGTAAGAAATGGACACAGTGACCCGAGTTCAAATCTTGGTCGGGCTTATTTGCATTTCACATCACACTAATAAGGAATTAATCAAATCATTTTTCCTCCAGCAATGGTTAAATAGTAGGACAGACTGTACTCTTTAATCTTAGTATAGTAACTAATCTAGGAGAAGGAAAACTCTAAATTCAAACCTTTAAACAACTTTTAAAACCAAATTTTCACTTTTTATTTCCTCAAAGAGATCAGGTGGGTTGAAAAGTTCGTATATTTACTGTTGATAACTTTCTAGACCAATGAGATCTAAGCACTGCATCACCAATGGAAGAAGTATGCTGACCTGCAAGGAGGTCTATGTAGAAAAATAAACCTGATTTGGTCATATTGCATGCGTGTATCTTGGTTAGCCTAGGAACTTTTCATCCATTCTTCGTTTGATAAATTATTATTGTTTAATATTATTTTTCCTACAATTTATACTAAAAGTTTTTTATGTAATCACAATTTCTATCTTTTTTTTTTCATTTACTTACCTTTCTAGATATAAGTATTTATCTCGAGAATGCTTTTAACTAATATAACACATTTCCTATTTTACTCCATCCTGGAAGAAGACACTTAATGCTTTTTTTTCTTCACATGTCAGACGCTTTTAGAAAAACGCTGACAGATGGCACATTGTGTGCAGCGTCTCCGTGTCAATCCGGGTCCGAATCTTTCAAGATGGCCGGCGTGAATGAACTGGTCCGTTCGGACTGGGCACCGGTGTTCTCTCCCCGAGAAAATCGATTCCAGGCACGAAAAGACGTCTATTTACACCCAGTGGCCGGCATTTAAGGCTTTGTCAAACAAACGGCTTGAGATGGTCGGTGGAAAGAGGCAGAACAGAGAGACTCAGTGGGAGACAATCAAACAGGTTATTCACCCAGCGCAATCCACCCCACAGAATTTACTTTAACTCGAGGGCGGTCGATGGATTTAATGTCAGTCGTAAGAGTTAGTATTAAGGAAGGCGTATAGAGGAATTAGGAAAAGTAAAGGTAAATTCACACACAGTGTTCGCGTGCACGCATAAACACTCGCATATACAGGACTTCTCATAAGTATTTGAACAGACGATTTACTTCTCTAATCGCTTAGCTGAGAGTTAAAAACAGGTGCAATAGGCAAGTTTATGAAAGAGTTTGATTCTCACAGCGTGCCTGATTCTTAAAAATTAACTAAGTGTTACAATTAGGAAATTAAATCTGTGATCCGTGTTCAAATCCAAGATGGTTTCCGTTTCACTCAGTTCTCCCAGTTATGGGTTAATAATAGGGTAGGCTGAGTTAGGTAATGAGTCTAGAAAGAGAAGAGGGAATCCCTGTGGTGGCATAGCTAACTTGCTCGACTGCGAGACCGTAGAATGATATAAATTCCGGACATGCTATTACATTCACTTTTGGACTAATTCCCTTGGGAAAGTTGTGAAACCACTTATCATCCCAGTTATGAGTTAAAGAGTGTCACTGCAGTTCTACAAAAATGGCTTTAGCATTGAATACCCCACGAAGGTCGGTATGCCACACCTAGTCTCCTCTGGTTTCCAGAATTCATCCCGGTATTTTTACTGGTCTTAACAACACTTCTGTCTTGATGGTCTTGACTCTTCTTCATATTTCCGTTGTTCAGTCGGCTGGGACTGCAGAATACACCAACTGAATTTCTGCAGAAGGATAAGACTCCCACCAACGGGTGTCCTGGATGGTTAGGTTCAAGTAATGCTAGAGCTTTGGGAAATGCGGAGTACCCCTTCAATGCCATCGCTCCCAGGTCCACTCTGGCCCGGAGTGGTAGCACCTGATAGGGCCCTATCAATGACTCAAATCGATCTAAACCATGTAATTACGCTAAAATAAATTGTTTGAAATTAACTGTTTAATCATTTAACTGTGTATTAAAAAAACTGTAATTAAGCTGAACTGAATTGTTTGATATAGAACTGTTTAATCATTTAACTGTGTGTAAACAAATGACTGATGTTTAATTGAATTGTTAGAGATACATAGCAATACGTGGAACCGTTTAATTTTGTTGACATGGTTAACAGAATTGTTTAAAATAGAACTGTTTTTACGTTAAACTTTGTTTAAACAAAAAGTATTTTTTAAACCAATGACTGTGTGGAAAAGAAAGACAGTATTTATGCTACATTGAATTGTTGGAAATTTAGTGAAACCATGTGTCCACAAAAATGAGCTCAGGCCTGTTTCAAAATGTTATCTTCCAAATGTGTTTAGGAATCATTTATTTAATATGTACTTATAAAAAGGATTTGGCATTAAATGTCATACAATGGTCGATATGCCATAAAACCAAACCAAACCAAATCTGATTTCCAATTCTTACAGTTTTTCCCAAGCCTTTTGGGATCATTCCAAGTGTACAAAATACAATTGGTATCTCTGTCACCAAAGAGTTTTGCAGTTTTTTTAGTTCTCTAACAAGGTCCTAATATTTATCTGTTATTTCGGGGCTTTTTTTTTTGTTTTCACTTTGTATTCCACTGAAACAACTACATCCACTAGATGACATTTTTTTTCTTTAATTAACACGAGCTATGGTCTTTTGGCCAGGCTTAGGTGACCGTTTGTATCTCAAAATTCCAGGAAATTTTATGCATTTCCAAGACGGCTTCTGGTTTTTGCATATTTGGTAGTATGGTGAAATTTCAGTTTCTTGCACAATTCCCAGTGGATCACTTTTCCCACCCAGTCGTATTCCTATTGGAGAAGAATGCTTATTATGTGATTAACCACCTCCATATCACCAACACTCGCTATTCTTTTGCATATTATCAATTTTCGCTTTGATATGCCATTTATGACATTGTTTTGTGCTGCTATTAGAAGGGATTCAATTTCTCACTTAATGTTTATTATAATTATAATTATTGTTTGTTACTTGAATGATTGGTGAGAAGTCTCTTTATAAAATATATATGATTTGGTTTGGTTTAGTTTTATGGCATCTCAACAATTGTGGGTTCTTTAATGCCAAATCTTCTTTATATATATATATATATATATATATATATACATATATATATATATATACATATATATATATTAAATATGTATGATTTGGTTAGGTTGGTTTGTATAGCATATCAACCAATGTACTTTATTTAATGCAAAATCCTCTTTATACATATATATTGAATATATATGATTTGGTTTGGTTGGGTTTTATGAAATATCAACCATTGTAGGTTATTTAATGCCAAATCCTCTTAATACATATATATTAAATATATATAATTTGGTTTGGTTTGGTTGGATTGGGTTTTATAACATATCAACCATTGTAGGTTATTTAATACAAAATCACTTTATGCACATAAATATTAAATGTATGATTTGGTCTGGTGTAGTTTTATAGCATATCAACCATTGTAGGTTATTTAATACCATATCCTCTTTATACATATATATTAAAAATATAAGTTTTTCTTCTTTTTTTTTTTTTTGCTTTAAGGTATATTTGAAGGGATTCAATTCTCACTTGAGGTTTATTATCATTATTATTATTATTATTATTATTATTATTATTATTATTATTATTTAAGGTGACTTATTAATGACCATTCGGTTAAGTTGGAACCATTCTTAAAAAGAATATTACTTTAAATTAGTCACATTCATACCAGGAAGAATTAAGGCTGTCATGATCGGCAAATTGCAGGAAGAATCGGCTAGAATGCTTAGAAGAGTTCTTGAAGAGATTAGTTGTTACTCAGACTCAAGTGAAAAACCATCAATTAGAGATGTAGTAAAAACTCCCAAAGAGTATAATAATTATTGGGAACAGTGATCGACTGGAAACTGTGCAAGTGACTGAATTTTTACTATACAACCAAATGGTGTATGAACAAACTGGAATCTCTCAAAGAGAATGAAGCTCATAAAATTCTTCGGGATTTTGTGACACAAATGGATCACTTAATCCCAATCAGAAGCCCAAACCTTGTGTTTGTTAACAAGAAAAAAGATCTAACCATCAAGAGGGGTTTACCGTTCCGACGGACGACAGAGTGAAAATAAAAGAAAGCGAAGAGATAGACAAATACTTGAAACCTTGCTAGGGAACTAAGAAAGCTATTTACCCAGAATACACCGCTTCTCTGGAAGAGGTAAGACCCCCACCAACTTGTTTCCAGGATATGACACTAAAAAATCTGAAGGTGAGGCTCCAGTAATGCTGGAGCTTTGGGGAATGTACAGAACCCCTTCATTGCCATTACTCCCAGGTTCACTCTGGCCAGGAGTGGCAGCACCTGATAGGGTCCTATCTATGGGTGAAATAGAACTGAACTGCGTACTTATGCTTAGCTGAATTATTTGAAGTAGAACTGTTTTTGACATTGAAACTGCGTATTAATGCTAAACTGAACTGTTTAAAATTAAACTGCTTTTAAATTATGCTCAAGTGAATTACTTGAAATAGAACTGTTTTTAGATTTAACTGCCCTGTTTAGTCATTTAACTGTTGGTAAACAAAACTATACTTATTCTAAACTGTATTGTTTGAAATTTATTTCGGCGGTAAATGACCCGAAAAAGTTTGATTCGCTGTGAAAGAAAAACACAAAATTTTATAAAAACAATAAAGCTATGGAAAATAGGGTTGGCAGTAATACTAATTGTAGTTTGTACACTCCAAATGGTCCCAAAATCTTCGAAGTAAGATAGTAGGAACAGGAAATTAGAGGGAAAATCGAGACCACCCAGACTGCAGTATTGTTGAAATTAGCTAGAATACTGAGTAGAGTCCTGGAGAGCTAAGAAGACTTGCTGTCACTTTAACCAACGCTGTTGTGAAAAGTTCTCAAGAAGGAAAATTATAATGATAATCGCGGTTCGCTGTTTTCATGATTGAAAATAACATTTTTATCTTTATTGTGTGCACTGTTGATGACCTCAGTGGTCAATTCGCAGCGCCGGTTAGTCTGCAAAACCTGAGAATGAAATTCATATTTGTGATTGGTCGATGTAGGGTGGGAGCTAAAGCAGAAGCTACCTCTTGTGCAAATAAAGAATGACCCCTAATCCATCATTGTCTTTCGTAATGACTTTATTGCGAGAAATTCCTCAGAAGATTTGTGCGTCTATCATGATTTAAATGATGACGAAAAGAAAGTAAGAAAGAAAAGAGATTTTTTTCTCTTTTTTTTGTTTGTTTTTTTTTTGTTGTTTTTTTTTTTGTTGTTTTGTTTTTTTTTTTTGCTATGTATTACGATGGTCTGCTAAATGTTTTGTTGATGAATCTTCCAGACTAACATATTTCTTCATTATATGTCTTTCAGTCTGCCTATCTAACTATATATTACTAAAAGTTTCATTGAATACGAGATGAACTCAAAAAGTATAATGATTTAAACAAATTTGTACATTTCCATTTAGGAAAGGTCTGAATAAAAGAACATATGAATCAAAATGTGCATATGTAGGGAGGAAATAAATAATTCTCTCCCTTGGATTTGGTGGGCCTGTCCATTGGATATGTGATAATCTCATAATCCATATAAACCCTTTTCCTTTCCCGTTCTTCGACTGGTAAAACGTGATCTAGTCTCTGTTCTTTTAAATTCTAAGAGAAGCCTTTTTATCTCGGTTCATTGAAGAATCTTAGCCTCACCACAAGGCATCGAAGTGAAAAGACCATATAAACACAAATGAGACGTTTTACAGTTTACGAAATCCTTTTCGTAGCTGAGCTTGGCTTGGATACGAAGATCAAGTAGATTTTTGGTTTTGCTTGGTTTTATGGCATATCAACAATTGTAGGTCATTTAATGTCAAATCTTCTTTAGACATATATATATTAAATATATATGATTTGGTTTAGTTTGATTTGGTTTTATGGCATATCAACCATTATAGACCATTCAACGGCAAATAACTATTATACATATATATTTAATATATGATTTCTAAACACATTTAGTAGATAATATTTTTGACCGAGCCTGAGTTCATTTTTTTCACAGTTAAATTGTTTTACACACAGTCAAATAATCAACAGTTCTATTTGAAACAAATCAATTTAGCTCAAGTTGACAGGGTTTTTTTTTTTTGTTTACACACAGTTAATTAAACATCTGTCATTTGTTTACACAGTTAAATGACCTAACAGTTCTATTTCAAGCAATTCAGTTTAGCACGTCAAAGTTAAATAGTTCCAAATATTGCTATATATAAGTAACATTTCAATTAAACATAAGTCATTTGTTTACACGCAGTTAAATGATCAAGCAGTTATATTTCAAACAATTACATTTAGTTGTCTAAATTTTTGAGACAAAGATTGGTGATTTTTATCACTTAGGGTTTTTGGACTATTTTTTTCATCTTTACTGTTATTTCCACAACGTTTCGGCCTTCTTCATGTGTTTGTCGAACTCGGGAACCTTCATGGAACTTCGAACTACGTCCTTTATTGAATCCTCTGAAAAAATATCTAAATATGAATACAGGTAAAAAATCATACATAATAGTTGTAATTCTAGTCAAGTAAAAACATTAAGTTTATAAGTCCTAAAAATTCACACTGAATTGTCCAGCAGGACACATGGCGTAACGGTTATGGACGCTGGTTCCCTAAGCTTCTAAGTAAACGTAATAAAGTGACTGGAGTTCGAACTCACTTGCTACGATTTTGCAGTCCATCGCTTTAACTATAACACCACGAGGCCATCCAAGACATGTTTGATCGGAAGACACCAGACATCATGGTTCTTAGCAAGGCGATGGTTGTTGTGATCGGCACCAAGTAATTTTTTCAAGCCGTCCTGAAATAGCTTATTTGGTACCCCTCAGTCATAGTTGCAGCGGAGAGTAAAGGTCAATTCTTTTTCATATGCTGCTTGTTCATATTATAACTTGTGTACATTTAATCTTTTATTTTTTTACACGTGTCTGTACTTTTGTAAATACTTCTTTTATGTTATTTATGTGTTTATTAAATGTGTAAATGAGCTTGTCTTTCCTTCCTTTTAATTCAAAGTCAGATTATCATTGGCTTATACTAGACTTTGGTGAGAAAAAACACAACTAAATATCTTCATATGCACTAACCATTTCAATACACATATTCACAGGAAAGTTATCTAAAAAGGTGCAAAAATGTTTTAAAGTGAGTTTTTTTTTTCTAAATTTGTGATTATGATATAAAAAACTTTCATGCATCAGCCCCAAAATATAGTCTCCCATCATGTTTCGTTATTGATTACTTGGTAGAGAGACAAAGTATAATTAACAGTTTCTGTCAAGAAATAAGAAAAGTAAAAAAAAAATCATTTCATATAAACTGGTTTTATATAAAATCATTAAATCGCCTACCTTGTAAGTCGCTTACATTATATACAATAGTTTATGTATATCATGCAAGCCTTAGTTATATCCTTTCAAGCTAGATAATACGTATTATAAAACGAATGGGATTACCTCTTTTGACGACTGCTTGAAGGCGACATTTACTTATCAAGAAAAAGTGAGGATACGTTCTTCCTTTTGCTCACAACATGGACTCTCGCTAACGGAAACGCGTGTCTAGCTATTTGACCGTGCTAGGAAGAAGTAGAAGGAAAATGCGCGAAGAATTTTATTAACTAACCAAATTTCACCTCCTAGCGGTCGTTAGTAGAATCTCTTGCTGACAGGGTAGGTCATCAACTCACCAAAACGACCGACGCTACCATCTCAAAAGCCATAGACAAAGAAATTTGCCAACCAGATGAGAATAAACACCTCGTGAATTACAAGAATTAAAAAGAAAAGTTAACCCTTCAGTACCATTATTCCCAGGTTCAAATAGATACAGATTTGTATTACTTGTTAGCGTTCCATCTATGAATTGAATAGATCTCTTTAAAAAGATTTAGCATTAGATAAGAATACTTGAAACCATATAACTATGTTCAAATTACTTGTATTTATTTGGAATACTTAAAACTGTATTGCTACGTGCAAATTTGAGAGGAATTTTTGAAATCACATAACTGCGTGAAAATATTTTAAATCCTGTAACTACTTGAAAACTACTTTTATTTGACAGGAATACATGGAGGTGTCTTTGGTAATATGGTTATCGTCACAGAAAATGAACACGGTGATACGGGTTCAAATCTAGACGAGGTTTCACATTGCACTAATACCTTTCGGAAAACTAAAAATCTAATTATTCTCCCTCCAGCTATGTTGGGCATACTGAGTTCTTTAACCTTGGTAATGCAACCAGTCTAGAAGGAAATTTCTGACTTCAAACCTGATAAAGTCCGCTAAAAAAATGACCTTATGTCACATCCTGCCGATGCGGAGGGGTTGGTAAATACATATTTGTATTTGACTGAAATACTTGAACCTATATAACTGCGTGAAAATTAATTGTATTTCATAAGAATACTTGAAACCACATAACTGTATTCAAATAATTAGCATTAGATAGGAATAATTGAGTCAATTTGAGCAAAAAGAATTGTTATTTTGATTATTATCACTATTTTTATACACCTTGCGAGTTTTTCATAACGGCGTTAGCTGATGGACTTTCTCAGGAGTCTAAGTGACAGAAAGTCTTCTCAGTAATCTGGCCGATCTTAAAAATACAATAGTCTGGATGGTTTCGATTTGTCCTCCGATTTCCAACTGTTCCAGTCCTCTTTTCAAGCCTTTGTGGACCGTTCCAGGTGCGCCAATTACAATTGGTATTACCGTCACCCTCCTGTTCTACAACTTTCTTAGTTATTTAGGAAGGTCTATATGTCTCTCTTTCTCTTCCTTTGATTTTCTCTTTCTCTCTCTCTCTCTCTCTCTCTCTCTCTCTCTCTGGTCTGCTAGGACGGCAAAGTCCATTATACGGCAAGTTTTCTTTTTTTTTTATAATCCCAATGTCCTACCTTCTGGCTTGGATTTAGTGATCCGTTTATATCTCAAAATCCACGAGAAATTTATGCATCTGGACCGGATTCTCTTTGTACATACACAACTAGGAAGTATGATCAAATGTCAATTTTTTACATAATTCCCAGTAGATCACCTTCCCCCACGCCGTTGTGCTTTTTGTGCAAGTTTCCTACCTTCGCTTATTATGTGATTAATCGTTTTGTCTTTGTTAACTCAAAACCTACACTTTCTATTCTATCAATTTTTACTTTCATATAATTGGTTCCCCATGGAGTAGTTTTGCGTCCCTATTAGAATAGATTCCCTTTTGTAGCCATTTCCAGTCTTTTTTCCTAGTTTTTGGTGTTCTGTTTATCCTTACGTTGTCAGCACGGTTACTGGTCGCAGTAATGGGTAATTCGTTGCTTCTTTTAAGGTAGCCTTTGACTCCTTTTATTGGTGTATCGACATTATCTTCAATGCTGTCCAGGTCTCTTCCACATTCTTTTCTTGATACAAATAGTCTATGTCATCTCTCAGATGCAAGGTCCCGTGCACCATCATCAATTTTCTTGTCCTCAGGCCCATCTAAGATCCTCTCTTGTTTATTTTAAGAATGGTCGAGAGTATCTTGCATATCGGACAACCCAGGTGTTTATACCTTTGATAAGGTTTCTGCAGTATAGCTTGGTTTCGAGTTGTGTCCTCGTTCTTCTAATGTATTCATTTTTTAGTTTTTTTCTTTCATCTCCATCTGTTTGATAATGTTTTTTTTTTTTTTCAATATCCCCAAGTACTTGTAATTTTCCTTTTCTCCGAGAGTTCTGATTTTCTTCCGTCATTTGCCGTTTTCCGCCTCTTATTATTTGCATGACGTATTTTTCTCTGCCAAATTCCATTCCTGTGTCCTGACTGTATATCCTCACTGCCTGTATTAAAAGTTCCAATTCTTTTTCATTTTTGGTAAACAGTTTGATATTGTTTATGTACATTAGGTGATTAATCTTTTCTTGTGATTTATAAAGTTTGTATCGGCCAGTGTATTTCCTATGTAGGTGATTGAGTGGTGCCATCGCTAGCACAAATAATAATGGTGAAAGTACATCTCCCAAGAATATACCCCTCTGGATTTTTTCATCAGCTAAACACTTCCGTCCTGGTGTCAATTCTAGTTTCCAGTTTTTCATGGTTTTCTCGGTGAACTTCATCGGATATCTTATATATTTTGAGACAGTCTATTTTCCAGCTTTGCAGGACGATATCGTTTGCCAATTTGCAATCAATCAACGCCATAGGTAAATTTTTGCGTCTCCTTATGCTATCCATGAAGTGTCTTGATCAATATATAATCGATCTTTTGTTCCTCTTGTTCCTTTGCGACATCTTTTCTCTTCTTCTGGGAAATGTCCGTGACTTATTAGCGTATAGTAAATCTCCTCCCTAATTAATGCCGTTAGTATTTTCCACAGCATCGGTTGACACGTTATGGGTCAGTTCTTGTTAAGGGCGCTTCCTTTTTCTAGAGGTCTTTCCTTTGGTCATCTATTCCGGTATGTCAATTTCTTTCTGGTATCTATTCATTTCGATAACCAGTCTGTCGGGGATGGAAGTGAATTTTTTTAAACCAGGATCCATGTATGCCATCATAACCTGGCGTTTTCCAATTCGATATCTTTTTGAGTGTAGTTCTGTGTGAATCGAGGTATATTTTCGCCTTAGGACCTTCTTCGAGTCCTTGAAACTCTTTTTCCATCTTGCTTATTCATTCGGCCTTTCTCTTATGATCTCTCTGTTATCATATTTTGCTCTAAATTAGTTTTGCTTTCCTTGCGTCCGGTTGTTGGCATGTCTTCGCGCATTCTCTCTCAATTTACAGATAGAATGTTTTCGTTGTTTTGGAATGTCCTGTTTGGTCTGTATTGTTTGAGTCTGTCGTCAGTATCTTTTTAGTCTTCTTTAGTACCTTCTGATTTATTTCCTCGAATTGCATCGTTCGTTTTTATCGTGTTGCTTTTTTCTTCTCGTCCCAACATATTCTAACGTTTTTCGTCTGAACATTTTTGTCTGTTGTAGATTTCATATCTGTGTTTCCTGTCTAATTACCCATTCAAGTTTTGAGTTTCTCCCCGTGTTCTTTCGAGGAACTCCGATTCTAGTACAGACGAGTTTAGCTCCTGCATAGATTAGTTTGTTTCATTCTGTGATGTTGCTCGTTGGGATATGAGTTAATAATTGTTCTATTTTTCACTTTCTGCCTTAACTGTTTTCCAGTTTGGGTTTCTGAGTGACGGTAATGTGTTTTTCTTTTCAGACATCATTCTCTTTTATAGTCTCTACATTAACTTTTTCTTCTTGTATTTGTGTTTGTTCTGTTTTTGGGTGTGTGATGTTTCCATTAAAATTAATTTGTGTTTCAATTTGGTTTGAGTGTTCTTGTTTTTCAGTATTTACCGTCTCGATTCTTTCATTCGAGTCTTGTTGACATGATTCTCTACTTATTTTGTTAATGTATTTCTAATATTTTAACGTCAATAAACCAACCTTTCTTTATTATCGTCCAAGCTTGCTCAGTAAGTCTTTGGCTTGTTTTTTAAACCTGGTATATTCCGCCCAAATTTCTAGCATTCTTTTCCTCTTTGTGTAGTAAAGTACAAACTTATTATCTTTCTTAGTCCATTTTTTCCGTTGGTGTTTTAATTTGGAGTGGTTGTTTACTTTGTGGTTTGTGTAACTGAAAAAAGAATAGCCAACATTCGAAGGATGCTGACAGATCCCCTATGTTGGCTATCAAAGGAGTACCTGCGGATCATAACACCCAAACCTGTTTTCTAGGTCCCACATTGAATTAGATTTTGGATTTGCATTTTTTCATGGATAGTATATCAATGATATACTAAACCAAGGGGTTGTTTATTATGTGTACCCCTGTCACAGATGTCACCAATTATCCTTAAAGTTTTTGTGACCCTTCAGCGGGTCACAAAAAGCTTTTGTGCCGATTTCTTAAGTTTTAACTTAGTTAAAGTCCAAAGTGGACACTTTTTTATTTTTAGTCTGCCATTTGTATTTGCCAATAACTGTTTTACTCTTGAAACCCTTTCCTATTTAGTGACATTCTTATATTGTGAGTTTGGCTCTACTCTTTTAGGGTGTACTATATGAGTTCCTGTTATTGATAAATGTTTTTGATTAAAAGTTTAATTACAGGCCCATAACTCTGTTTAACAAAGAGTTAAAGATTTTGACCCGAGTCTTGGCAAATCGCTCGAATTTTTTTACCGGCGATTTGATTGGAATTGAGAAGAACTACACTGTAAAAAGAAGATCAATCCAAAATAAAATGTATTTGATTCGAGAGATCCTAGATGCAATAGAACATCACTCTGAAACTGCGCAGATCTATTTGATAAGGTGGATCATCGGTTCCTGATAGAGGTTTTGGAAACCGCCGGATTCGGACTGGGGTTCTTCAGATGGATAAGCATTCTGTATCAATCCCCGACGGCAGTGGTGCTGGTAAATGGGAAGCGTTCTGTGTCTTTTTCAATCGATTGATCGGTTCAGCAGGGTTGCCCTCTATTACCTCTTCTCCATGTTGTCGCTTAGGAACCCCTGCTCCGAGGGCTTTGTGCTGAGGGGGCAGTTCCGGTCGTACGTGGAATCGTGCTCCATCGTAGGCACCGAGCAAAGGTTTTCTCGTACGCCGATGATTTCACTGTGTTTGTGTTGTGCCGTGACGACATAGAAGTGGTCAAATAGGCACTTGCATGAAAACATGAAAAAGAGCAAGAGGATACAGCTAGGAACCTGGAGGAGTGGCTTCCTTATCCTGGTCGTTTCCTCTGGACTAACATCCTACTGTTCTATTATTCTATCATTTCAGCTTTTATCCGGAATATACATTTTTAAGTAGGTTTTTGTTTTCATAGAGTTGTAATGGTATTTTGGTGTTAGAGATTTGAGTGGATTGTATAGTTGCGCGATTGTAAGTATAGGTGGGTCAGTGATTGTGGCTAAGACTAGTTCAGAATAGTTTTAGTTGAATTTTACTATTCCTCAGAAAACTTTAGGGTCGTGTGCTCAATTTTAATTGTACGGCATTTATTTGTTATAGATAAATGGGTCATGAAACACGGGTTATTTATTTCAAATGGATGCTCACTTATTGAAATAAATATTGTGCAAGCACCATTTTCAGGTAGCTGATCTTGTATTATTTATAACATTTCTCAATCTCGCTCTCTGCAAACAAAAGGAATTCAGACACAATTTTAGATTCAGTATTTATTCCAGTTTGCACTGATCTAAACGAAGGTGATCTAAATAGGGTTTTTCATTTTGCTGTTTACGCTGTTGGTGATTTCCTTTTTCTTTTCCCCTTCTAGAGGTTTACATCATCTCCCTCAAGGAGTTTTCTCTTTTTTTCCATTTTTAGGGGGTTTCTCTTTTTTTCCATTTCTAGGGGGTTTCTCTTTTTTCCATTTCTTGGGGTTTTCTCTTTTTTCCTTTTCTAGTGGTTTTTCTCTTTTTTTCCTGCCCTTGAGGTTTTCTTTTCTTTGATTTTTTTCTTCCCTACCTTACAGTTGATGTTCTATGTTCTTCATAGTTCTATCCTTTTATAATGGCAATTTCTTTGACGAGACTTTTTGAAGATTTGTACCCAGAGCAAATTGTTTGACAATTGCGTGTTTAGCCTAACGGTTATAGTCGAAGAAAATGAAATCGGCCAAATGCGTTCGAATCCAATCCAAGGATGTTTGCATTTCACTTTGCACTTATGCCCTCGCGAAAAGCACGAGTCCATCAATTCTTTGGCCTTGGTTATGTAACCAATATTAGAG
Source organism: Sepioteuthis lessoniana (assembly GCA_963585895.1). Taxonomy (NCBI): domain Eukaryota; kingdom Metazoa; phylum Mollusca; class Cephalopoda; order Myopsida; family Loliginidae; genus Sepioteuthis; species Sepioteuthis lessoniana. The sequence continues at coordinate 18,308,181 of OY757942.1, forward strand.
AAGGAAAACTCTGAATTCAAACCAGCTTTACTCTACATAAAAGTTGATCTTCTTTTATAGTTGACAATCAAGAAATGATTGAGTCAATAGATACACTAATTCTCTTGTGAAAAGCTATGGAAGAAATAATAAGAGAAACTGGGTTCTTTTGTCGTGATGAGCAACTAATTTAGGAGGAGTAATTCTGAATCTAAAGTCAGGTGTGGGCAAGCAACTCTATAACATTAATTCTACTTGTTACTGAAACTGCAGCTGGATGAGGTCATGGCTCTATTCTGCCCAAGGAAAGTTCGAGAAGTTCTATGAGTTTAGCATTCAATAGTTATCTCCCAGAAGAAACTATTATAATCAGGATGGACGCAAAGGCAAAAACCATATTATTATTATTATTATTATTATTATTATTATTATTACTATTATTGTTGTTGTTCTCCTTTGAGAGTTTTTCACACTAGAGTTAGCTGATGGTTTTTCACTGAAGTTTGTGTGATAGCAAATCTCTTCAAGTCTCCTGAACTCTTCTCGGGATTCTAGCCGATCTTAATAATGCTGTAGTTTGGATGGTCTCCACTCGTCCTCTTATTTCTAAATCTTCCTGTCCCTGTACCAATCCTTTGGTAACTTTACAAAATGCACCAATTACAATACAACGGTATCACCGTCACTTTCATGTTCCATTGTTGTTTTCAATTCCCGAGAAACTTTCTTTCAACTTTACTTTTTGGTCAGCCGGGACAACAAAGCCCACAATTCGGCAAGTTTTCTTTTTTCTGTTGATTATGATAAGGTCTAGTCGTCTGGCCAAGATTTGGTGATCCGTTTGTATCTGATAATCCAGTAGGAGTTTTTGCATCTCATTTTTATTTCATTATTGTTATTATACTCCTGGTGAGTTTTTCACACCAATAATAGCTGGTGGGCCTTGGCTGAAGTCTAAGTGACAGCAGTCCTCTCAGGTCTCCCGGATTCTTATCAGTATTCTGTCTGATCTCATCAATGCTGAATGGTCTTGATTCTTTCTCCGATTTCCACTTGTTCCAATCCCATTTCCAATCCTTTAAAAAGCGTTCCAAGTGCACCAACGACAATTGGTATCACTGTCACCCTCATCTTCGACATTTTCAGCTCTCTGGTAAGGTCCAACTATTTTTATATGTTTTTATTTTCTTTTGGTTTCACCCTGAGGTCCACTGGAAGGACAAAATCCACTAGAAGATTTTTTTTTAATTTGCATTAAGGTCTGGTCTTCGATCCATGATATATTTGAATCTCAAAATCCTAAAGAATTTTATGAATCTCATTTTCTAAGACTGATTCTGTTTTTGTTTTTTTATGCATTTAACATTAAGTAGTATTGTCAAATTTCAGTCCTTTGCACAATTCCCAGTAGATAACTTTTCCCACTCAGTCATGCTTAGTCTTATACACCTGTGTTATAGGATGAATCGTTTCGTGTCTTTCTCTGCAAAACTAACACTAGCTGCTCTATAGCGTTATTGATAATAATAATTATTAGTAGTAGTATTTTACTCATTTGAGAGTTTTTCACACCAGTGTTAACTGATGATTTCTCACTGAAATCTGAGAGACTGCAAGTCTTCCCAAGTGTCCAGGACTCTTCTTAGTATTCTTGCTGGCCACAACATATTGTTATTATTATCATTATAGAAAGTTTTTCACAACAATTTAAACTGGAGGTTTTACACTGAAATATGAGTGACAACAAGTCTTCTCAAGTGTCCAGGACTTTTCTTAGTATTCTGGCCGACCACAATATATTATTATTATCATAGAAAGTTTTTCACAAATTTAACCGATGGTTTTTCCCTGAAGTCTGAGTGACAGCAAATCTTCCCAAGTGTCCAAGACTCTTCTTAGTATTCTGGTTGACCACAACATATTGTTATTATAATTGTTAAAGAATGTTTTTCACAACAATCCAAACAGGTGGTTTTCCCCTAGAGTCTGAATGACAAGTTACCTCCAGGGTCTAGGACTCTTCTTAGTATTCTGGCAGATCTCAACATATTATTATTATTATTCCAGGCAGCGGTCGTATCGATACTGCTGTATGGACGCACTACTTGGACGCTAACTAAACAGCTGGAGAAGAACCTAGACAGCAATTACACAAGAATGTTGCCAGCAATATTGAACAAGTCCTTGCGGCAACACCCGACAAGGCACCAACTATACGGCCACCTGCCTCCCATCACGATAACTATCGAAGTTAGACGAACCAGACATGCAGGACACTGCTGGAGAAGCAGGGACGAGCTCATAAGTGATGTACTCCTATGGACCCCCACATATGGCCGAGCAAAAGCAGGACGACCAGCTCGAATATACATACAGCAGCTATGTGAGGATACGGGATGTAGTCCTGAAGACCTGCCGGAGGCGATGAAAGATAGGGAGAAGTGACGAGAGAGGGTCAGGGATATCCGTGCTAGCGGCACGACATGATGGTGATGATGATGATTATTATTATAGAGAGTTTTTCACAACAATTTGAATTGGTTATTTTCCACTAGAGTCTAACTGCCAGCAACTCTCTTCAAGTCTCCAGGACTCTTCTCAGTATTCTGGCCGATCTCAATAATGCTGTCGTTTGGATGGTCTCCACTCGTCCTTTTATTTCTAAGCCCTCCAGTCCCTTTAATAATCCTTTGCTAACTGTGCCGAGAGAACCAATTGCAATTATCATTACTACCATTATTATTTCTTGGAATGAATCGTGAATTAATTCATTCTTTAACTGTGACATTGTAGGAAGAGAGTTCAAACTCAAGTCGCGCTATTATGTTCACTTTCGGACTGATATCCTTGGAAAAGGTACAAACTCCCAAGGATTTATTTATCTGACCTCTGACCTAGCCAGATCTGACACGAGGTCATTTTTATGTGGGTGGACGCACACAAAAATTGAGGCTCATGCTTGGATTTTACTAGAAATGCTTAATCCCCTTATAAATCTCCGTTGGGAAGTGCCCGTGGTGTAATGGTTATCGTCGTAGGAAATGAACACGGCGACACGAGTTCAAATCCTGGAAGAGACTCATTGCATTTCACATAGCACTAATACCCTTGGGAAATGTATGAATTCAATTATTATCCTTCCAGCTATGGGTAAATAGTAGGCCAGACTAGGTTCTTCAGCCTTGGAGAGGCAACTAGTCTAGGAGAAGGAAAACTCTGAATTCAAACCTGTTAAACTTTGTATAAAAAATAACCTTGTGTCATATCCTGCCCGAGCGGAGAGGTTGGGTAAATATGATAAATCTCCTTTAGGGACGTTCAGGTGCCAAGCAATGGCCTTAGCCCTTATAAACAGGTAGTGTTTGGAGTAAGAATCCTTGAGACCAGGGGATCAACTCAATAACAGAGCGAACGCCAGCGGCCCCATCACCACCGGAAAATAGCAGGGATAGAGGGGGGGGTCACTCACCCCATGCTATTATTGTCATGATGATATAAATTCCTTTATCCACCGAGCTGTGAGTTAAATAGTACCACTTCTGTTTTCTACAGGAATGACTTCGGGATTAAATAACGCACATTTTATTTAATGACATATCAACCAAATTTATATTTCATATAAATTTCATGCACTAAATATACCAGCCATGATGGAACTTTGTTAGAAAAAACATACGTGCTCTGTCCCATAATAGTTAGGACATTTTCAAATGAATTTCATACACTAAATGTACCACCCATTATGAAACAGTGTTAGAAAAAACATACTTGCTCTGTCCCATAATAGTTAGGACATTTTCAAATGAATTTCATGCACTAAATGTACCAGTCATTACGAGAAAGTGGTAGAGAAACATACTAGCTCTGTCCCATATTCGTTGTGACATTTTCATACAGATTTCTTATACTAGATGTAACAATTATTATGGAGCAGATGTTACATATTCAAATTGTTAAAAAGAACATCTTCAAAACAGCTTATATTTAAATTATTTTAAATGTAAAATCCATTTTTAAAGTCACAAATTACAAAAAATAATGCATAAATTTTAACATGACAATAAATATTAAAAGTGATTTCCTGAATGCTGGTCTTTAAACATATTTACAGCAAGACAGCATAATTATCCCCAAAGAATGCTGACCCAGTCGGCTGGGGCTGCAGAATACACTGACTGCATCTCTGCAGTAGAGTAAGACCCTTCACCCGACGAGTATCCTGTGGCCCATTCACCTGAGGCAGCAGAATTCACCGACTACATCTCTGCAGAAGGGTAAGATTCCTGTAGCACAATTTGCTGTGGTTGCAGAATTTACTGAATGCATCTCTGCAGAGGGGTAGGACTCCTGCAACAAGTGTCCTGTGACCCAATCGGCTGGGGCTGCAGAACTCACTGACTGCATCCCTGCGAAGGTGTAAGACTCCCCCAACGAGTGTCCTGTAGGTCAGTCTGCTAGGGCTGATGAATACACCGACTTCATCTCTGTAGAGGGGTAAGACTTCCCCAACGGGTGTCCTGAAAATGACTCTAAACAATCTGATGGTGAAATTCCAATAATGTAGCTTTGGTGAATATAGAGTACCCCTTATTGTCATCTCTCCCAGGTCCACTCTGGCCCGGAGTGGTAACACCTGATCTATAGGAAAAATAGAACTGAACTGTATAATTATGCAAAGCAGAATTGTTTTTACGTTTAACTGCGTGTGAAAAAAATGTACTTACGCTAAACTGAATTTTTTGAAATAGAACTCTTTTATTGTGCCTTCAATAAGTTTCCAGACTTTTTTCGTATGGCCACTTTTATTGATAGTACACACATGAAACTCTAGTCCCCTTCGAAGTAATCTCCTCCGGCTGCAATGCACTTGTTGTGCCGTTCCAACAACTTCTGGAAGGCCCCATAGATGTCCTCTTGTGTGAGCGTGTCAATGACCTTCGTCACAGCCTCTTTCATCTCCCCAATTGTCTCATAACGACAGCCTCTAAGTTTTTCTTTGAGCTTAGGGAATAACCAAAAGTCACAAGGAGAAAGGTCTGGTCGATAGGGAGGGTGAGAAACTGTCTTGATGCCATCTTGGTCAAATAGTCTGTGACAAGGATGGAGTTGTGGACTGGTGCATTGTCCTGGTGGAAATGCCACTGACCCGATTTGAAGAATGCTGGCCCCCTCCTGAACTCCCTTAAAACCTCAACATAGTATTTCTTGTTGACTGTCTGTCCAGTGGGAATCCAATGCATGTAGATCATGCCAGTGTTGTCAAAAAAAAGGGATCATTAAAAGTCTATAGATGGATTTGCTCTGTCTGGCCTTCTTGGGTCTGGGAGAGCCAGCATGCTTCCACTGGGGAACTCTGTCTCTTGGTCTCTTGGTCATAGCAGGAGATCCAGCTTTCATTGCAGGTCACCTGAGCATCAAGAACTGCGGGACCATCTCCCTGCTGTCATGACAACGTCTTTCTTTTTTATCTTCTCTGAGCACCCTTGGGACAAACTTCGCGCAAATCTTCCGCATCTTCAGTTCCTCGCAAATAATTGTGTGTACAGTTCCCACACTGACATCAAACTGTGCACTTATTGTCACTTTAGACACACGACGGTATTTATCCATGAAATTCTATATTTGGCCAATCAACTCTGGTGTTCTGACTTCCTTACTCCTCCCACACCTCTCATCATCCCTTACAGACTCCCTGCTTTCTTTGAATCGCTTATGCCACTCTAAAACTGATGCTCGATTCTTGCAATATGCTCGAAAAGCAGTCTGAAGCATTCCATACGTTTCTGTGGCATATTTTCCAAGTTTCAAACAGACTTTTATTGCATATCGTTCTTCTAAAGTGTCTTCATGTCCAGATTCCATTTTTGAAATTCACCAGCTGTGACAATCAGGCTTTAGTAGGGTGTATTCCAATTGCTGTTGTAGCTGTTCATTTGAAGCTGAAATCATGAAAATTGGTGTGTCTTCTCATATGATGTATAGCAATAACATACTCAATTTTCAAGAGTCTACGACAATTTTAAATTCCTGTACAAAAACAGTCTGGAAACTTATTGGATGCACCATGTAACTGTTTAAACTGCGTACTTATGCTAGACTTTGTTTGAAAAAAAAACTGTTTGGAGATTTGACTGTGTAAACAAAACACCTAACTCATACTAAACCGAATTGCTTGAAACGTTAATAAAAATGACTTAATTCGGCGTTAAACTGACCGAAAAGGGTTGATACGCCGTAAAACAAAAGAAACAACCAAAATAATGCAGAGAAACTATTGTCTCAGTAAAACTTTCAGGTCTTACTTTAAGATCTTTAAGATCTCTAAATATTGCGTTTACAGTAAATTCTGAGTTTTTTAAGTAACACTCGGACCAACCTTATCCTACAAGAATGGCTTAAGCATCAAATAATCCATGAAGTTTGATATACCATTAAACAAAAAAAGGAAGAAACCTAAAATGATCAACTCGCTCAGCCACTGTAAATACGAACGTCACACAATACATGACGTGACTCAGGAGTCTTTTGCCGCCGACTGAATTACCTCATACGAGAGCATCTACTGATTCGCTGTCTTGGTGTCACTCTGCTTTCGCATCTACCTGTCTGTTATATTTCTCTGTTTCCGAAACCATTGAATCTCGAATGTAAACACCAGAACATGTGTCTCTGTCGCACTGAGATTCCCGGAAACGATTTCTTTGTTTTGCATTTCAGGGGTTTCTTTAACAGGTGCTTGTCTCACCCGAAGCGTTTCAAGTAACGTAACGAGACACAAACGAATGAACAACTCGCAACTGAACTATTTAATCTATTTTACAAACTTCTCACACCAACGAGGCGCCTTCTGTAATGTAAGGGTTAGTATGCTAGCCTAGCAGTATGGAGTTCGATTCACATTGGGCGCTCCATATTTCAGACTTTGTACAAATCTTAACTAAGCCAAGTAAATGACAATTTCTGGTAACTCGCATAATCTATCAGTTGGCAGTCAGATCATTATTAGTGATTTCGATTCTTACAGGATAAGCCTTGTACTAATCTAACCGAATCAAATAACGACTGATACTGACTACAGTGTACGGCCATCATCATCATCATCATCATCATCATGTCCTGCCGCTAGCACGGATATCCCTGACCCTCTCTCGCCACTTCTCCCTATCATTCATCACTTCTGGCAGGTCTTCAGGGCTACTTCCCGTATTCATACATAGCTGCTGTACGTATGTTCGAGCTGGTCGTCCTGCATTTGCTTGGCCATATGTGGGCGTCCATTGGAGTACATCACTGATGAGTTCGTCCTTGCTTCTCCAGCAGTGTCCTGCGTGTCTGGTTCGTCTAACTTGGATAGTTATCGTGAGGGGAGGCAGTTGGCCATATAGTTGGTGCCTTGAGGGGTGTTGCCGCCAGGACTTGTTCAATATTGCTCGCAACATTCTTGTGTAATTGCCATCTAGCTTCTTCAGCCGTTTAGTTAGCGTCCAAGTAGTGCATCCATATAGCAGTATCGATACGACCGCTACCTGGTAGAAACTGCGTTTCATTTTATCGGTCAGGTTTGATTTCCATATGATCGAGAGCCTATCGATATCTGACCATGCTTTCGTTAGCCGTGTGTCGATGTCCTTTTCGGTTGATGAGACGCTGCTTCCTAGGTACGTGAATTTGTCTACTAGTTTCAGAGAGGTTCCATCTAGTGTGGAAATGTCACCTGTTTGGTGTACAGCCCTAAGAGCTCAATATACACAGCCTTGCGCCAGACCATGGCTATTTTTAGTATTTTTGAAGGATGTCTCGCATGGTGAAATGGTCAACGTGCAAATGAATTCGTTTCTCATTTGGTGCTCGATAGTCCATCCCTTGAACAAAGTTTTGTAAATGAAAGGCACCTTGTGGTGCGTAATGGTTAACGAATTAATCTAACACTCCATTCTAAGTGAATTTGATTCTCACTGGGTGTCCCATACTTCGGGGATTGTGCTAAATTAAGCTATGCTTAGGATTTGACTGTTTATGTACCTCACATATTGTAATGGTTAGCAGCTAAGACTAGAAGACAACGGTAAATGAGTTCGATTCTCACTAGGTGCCAGTTGTTCAAGCCTTAGGAGACGTAACAGCCGTCCTCGCCAAACACGGGGAGGTGATTCTGCTTCCAGTCTGCCGGTCATTACTCTGGCCGGATATTTTTTGGGGTAACACGACCAATTCGTTATCTGCCCACGTTGTGTTGTTTTAGATCCAGACAATAGATCAATCGCTAGTCAGAGTCGGCGGGCGGCGAGTAAACGAATGAGACCGCATAATTTGGAAGGTAAAAAAAAATCAAAAGTCAACGCCCAGAAACAGACTAAAATATGGCTTGCAAAAATAACAATATTTAGTGTCTTTAAAAAATTATAAGTATATTCACCCATCCCGGAGGTGGTAAGTTTTCAGGTTTGGTTTGGTGTCTTTGTTTGATGGCATATCAACCTTTATAGGTTATTTAATGCCAAAGTTATTCTCTTAGAAGAACAGTAATGGTACTATTTAACCCATAGCTGGGAGGATAAGGGGGTTCATACCTTTCCCAAGAGCATTTGTCCGAAAGTAAATGTAACAGCGTGACTGGAATACGAACTCGCTTACTACGATTCCGCAGTCTATCTCTTTAACCATTACACCACGAGGACACCCTGGTAAGTTTTCCTCAGAGACCACTTAAAAATCAACAGTTCGTCGATTCCTCGTATAATGATTTACTTAGCTCTCACTGGAGGCGCTTTACTCTGACCACTACTGAAAACACCGAAAAAAAGTTAAGTAGGGGTATGTCGTGTTGGTCGTCCGTATGAAAAACGACGATCAACGGCTTTTGGATCCAATTCCAGACTATGAAACAGCTAAATAACCTCGCACTATAAATATTTTGTATAAGTACATACAAATAAAAAAAATTCAGTGATTTATTTTAAAGTATGCCGACACAATTGTATTTTTTAAACATCAATTCTTAGAAAAAAGTAAAACAGTAAAAAAAAAAAAAAAAAAAAAGAAAATCGAATTTAGATTTTTTTCTTTATACGAAATGCGTAAAAGGATAATCCGTTATTTAAAACCAAGAATGTGATTATCTTTTTTTTCTTTTGTGTCTTCTTTTTTGTATATTAAAATCATTCGTTTTTTCGACGTTTATTTCTGTTCAGCAAAAATCCACAACTACTGTTTCCCTGTATTAGTCTTACATCAATTTAGCTTATAATCTTTGTTTAATAACACATCAACCTTCGCAGATTATTTATTGCAATTTTGCAGTCCAGTACGTTACCTATTACTCCACGGGGACTCCTCTAAGTTTTCTATGCAGCAATTACAAATTTTTATTTAGACCAAGCAAAAATAAATTCTTTCAAAACGCTTAGTCTCTTTGTTTAAAGGGATATCAACCTTCCTGGGTTATTAAATACCAAAGCCATCCTCGGGGACGAGCAGTAGCGGTACTATTTAATCCATAGTTGGTGGAGGTTATGTTGCATATTGACCTCCGACCCGGACAAGCTGTCAAAAGAAAAAATGCACCTGTGTAAATAAACGATGCATCCGGTCGAAGATATCAGGAGATCAGGGGCGACCTTGACTATCGAGGGGTTGAATTAAGTGCGAAATTGTGACGCTCACGGGAAGTAGGTGGGTGTCAAATTATGATATAACCCCGGCGACAGGAAGTTCAGATCAGTTGGAGAGATGCTGGAATGAGAACAATGTCCCAGCAGAGGCTAGGTCCCCAGGCACCCGGTTGAGCAGCCCAGGAGAACGGGAAAGAAAGGCTGCGATAGCCAGAAGAGTTAGGGGCTTAATATGTTGCAATCTTTGTTCGGTCTCCAACTCCCTCTCACACACAACCCCTTCAATAAAGTGAGAGGTATATTTTTCTAAAGAACTGTGTCAGCTCGTCTTTATTGTGTTGAATATGTTTCTGCATGCATATGTGTATGTATAGTTGTTCATGGCTATACAACAGTTATACCTTTCCAAAAGTGAACGTATGGGAGTTCGAAGTTGATTACTTTAAGTTTGCCGTCCAGCTTGTTAGCTAGGACTCATCTTTTTTATTGCTTTAAAACTTGTCCTGAAATGATCACACTTAAAATTGTTTTGTAACATTCCAAGTGTATATATATTCACTGTATAATGCTGTGTATAAATCTAAAGATACTAAATCTTGCCTATCGATAATGCCCTCCATACTAATCAGATTTAGTGCCTTCCGACTATAATCTCTTCGGTCCCAAAAAAGTGGTCCAATTTAAGATATAATCAGGCATACGTGTGCCGGGACCCAGATTTGAGTCCAAGTCCAGCAAGGCTCATCAGGCCCACATTGCCTCGGCTCGTGCCCGACCTTTCCCTTCCTTAATCCCCATTTTAAGTCGACCTTCGGGTCATTGACCTTGTGTCAAGTCCTGTCTAGTGGGAGGCAGAGACAAATATCCCCAAGAAAGAGGGTGTAAAAAGCAAAAGTTATGCCATCGACGAGGAAGTAAAAATTTCAGTGATGACGTGGATCATAGAACAGTCAACAGAATATTACGAGGCAGGGATACTTGCTCTCATTCGGTGGTAGAATAAAGAAAAACGGTGACTATGTTGAGAAGGGATGTGATCCACGGAGGACCAGCTTTATTTTGGTGTATGATACATGTTCTTGTGTGGTAACTATTCCTGTATTAATGAAAAATGGCATTACTTTTTAACTCACCCTCGTATACATTTACCAACCCTCCATACGGGCAGGGTATGACACAAGGTCAATTTTTAAGCTGAACTTGAAAAGTTTAAATTCAGAGTTTTCCTTCTCCTAGCCTAGTTGCTATACCACGGCTAAAGGACCGAGTGTGCCATACTATTTACTCATAGCTTGAGGGATAATAATAGAATTCATACCTTTCCCAAAGGTATTAGCACAATGTAAAACGCAATCAGGATCGTCCAAGATTTGAACTCGTGTTGCCGTGTCCATTTCCTACAATGATAAGCATTACACCACGGGCACCCACGTATATAGTGTATCCACTGTGGTATTTAGTGGTATCTAAATACTTCAATGGTTAGGAAGCTTTTAAAGATAGGTAAAAAAAAAAGTAAATAAAGTTGGCGACCATAGTCAATGGTGACCAGATAGCTCCCTTTTTAATAGCTACAACACCAAGGTGTAGGGAAGGGTGTTACTCCTTTCCCTGGATTGCTCCACTTATCATTAATACGTACCTTATATTGCTGAGTGTTAAGTAAGGAGATATCAAATACCCTTTTTTAAGTCTTTGGTATGATGCGACCTGGGATTGAACCCAGGTCTCCCGAAAACAAGGAAATGAAAGGATTATTTTTAGACTTTTTATCATGAACAAAAGCCAGAGTTACAAGCGATGTCATCGGCTAAAAAAGTAAATATTCATGTCTTTAGTATTAGGGTGGTCGTGGAAGAAAGGATGATAATGAGGATTATTATTTAACTCCTTGCTAGCATTTTCCCATAAGCAGTAACTGGTGCTTTTCATTGAGATCAAAGAGATCGCAAGTCTTCTCTGGTCTCTAGAATTCTTCTTAGTAATTCGCTCTGTCAATACAGCCTAGAATACATTAGTTGTCACCTCCGCAGAGGGGTCAGACGCCTACTACCTCCAAAAAAGTGGTTATCCTAGGTATGACACTAAATTACTTTAGGTGATGAGGTTTCAGTTCTGAAGAGCTGGGGAATGTGGAGCACTCTTTCATTGCCATTACTCCCAGGTCCACTCTGACTCGGAGTGTTTGTACATGTTCGGGTCACATGTATGACTCATGTTAACAGATGTTAAAAATCACTCGTATTTGATTGGACTACGTGAAAAATAAAACCTCTTAAGAAAATGCTAAAAAGTGTAACTATGATAGTACAATTAAAGGGATCCCCAAACTACTAGTTATTAAATAACCCTTGACAGTTTGACGTGACATAAAAATCACTATTCTTTGTATTCTAACTTATCTTAGCCGTACTAAGGGACTAAAGAATACACTGTCTTTATCTCTGCAGAGAGGGTAAGACTCTTCTAACTGATATGACACTAAAAAATCTGGAGCTTTGGGGAATGCATAGTACTCCTTCATTGCCATCGCTCTCAGATCCACTCTGGCCCGGAGTGGAAGTACCTGATAGAGTCCTATTTATAGGTCAAATAGAACTATTTCACATTTAAACTATGTACTTACGCTAAACCGAATTGTTTGAAATAGAACTGTTTTTATATTCAATTGTGTGTAAACAAATGACTGATGGTAATTGAGTTGTTCGAGATATTTTTTTGAGAATTTTTCATATTAACGTTAGCTGATGGTTTTCACCGTATATTGAGTGACAGCAAGTCTCCTCATGTCTCCAGGACTCTTCTCAGTATTCTGGCCAATCTTAATGATGTTCTAGGCTGGATGGTCTCTACTTGTCATCTGATTTCTAGGTCTTTTAGTCGCTTTATCAAACGTTTGGGGACTGGTCCAAGTGCACCAATTACAATTGGTATCACCGTTACATTGATGTTCCATAGATTTTTAGTTCTCTAGCAAGGTCTAGATAATTATCTTTCTTTTCGCTTTCTTTTAATTTAACTAAGTGATCTGCCGGTACGGCAAAGTCCACTATTCAGCAGGGTCTCTTTTTTTTTCTTCTTTTTTTTTTATTGCCTATTATTTGGTCTGGTCGTCTGGCCGAGATTAGATGATCCGTTCAAATCCTGAACGAGACTGATGGCATTTCACATAGCACTAATATCCTTGGGAAAGTTATGAATCCAATAATTCTCCTTCCAGCTATGGGTAAAATAATAGGGCAGACTAGGTTCTTCAGCCTTGGTGAGGCAATTAGTCTAGGAGGAAGAAAACTCTGAATTCAAACTTGTTAAACTCCGCTTAAAAATTGACCTTGTGTCATATCCTGCCCAAGCGGAGGGGTTGGTAAATATGGTAAATATGGTATATCAAATCCCCAGAGAAGTTTGTGAGTCTCATTCTCCAGGACAAATTCTGGCTTGTTCGTATGGTTAAATTTCAGTTTTTTGCACAATTCCCAGCGGATCCCCTTCCCCACCCATCGTGTCTATTATTATTATTATTATTGTTATTATTATTATTGCCAGTTTTTCATATTTGTTTTGCCAGGGTTTTTCAAAGTTTACGAGCTGATTTTATTTATGATTTTATGTGATTTTCTAGATAGTCCCGATGTTTCCTCTGATCTCCAGTCCATCGAGAATCTTTTCTAGGCAGTTAGCTGCTCTTCCAAGTGTGCTAAATATAATTGGTATTACGGTCATCTTCATGTTTCACAGTCTTTTTAACTCTCTTGCGATATCCAAGGATTTTTGCTACTTCTCTCTTTTTTTTAAATTTTATCTCAATGGCCCAGAGGGTCTCATTTTCAAAGACAGATTCCGATTTAAGCATATAGCATTTATTATCATATCCAGCGAGTTATTTTAGATAAGTACACTGGAACCTTCATACACCTATCTCAGCAGCTTTGAAAACACTGCTAAATTCTCAGGTAGGAACACCATCATCTGTCACGTTCACCATAAACTCGTCCAACGACAATAATCTGTATTTCCTATAAGACTAATCTGAACTGTAAAATAGGGGCTGACATAAGTAAATGATGGAATCTTCCCCCATCCCGAAAAAAAAATTTTTGCTCGTAAATTGAACAATGTTCAATTGCATTGTTATGAACAGTGAGCAATGCATGCAGTACATTAGTTCACTCAGGGGGAGGCGTCCCAATCTCAATCTATTTATCTATCTATCTTTGATTTCCTCGTTTTTTTTAGCAGTCAATCTATTTCACTTGCAAGCTAACCAGCCGTCTTGTTATGAATGTTTGTTTATACCTATCTATGATTTCCACATCTGTTTGTCAAATTAGCAAGCAATGCCTTTTCATATATTTCAATCTATCTTTGATTTGCTCATGTATTCATCAATCTATTTAGATTGCAAGCTTGCCAGCTAACTTGCTATCTGTGTCTGTTCATATCAATAAAAGTATCTATCTCTGCCTAGATACCAATGCCTAGTCATATCTATCTATCTATCTATCTATCTATTTAACAAACAATGCCAATTTATATCTATCTATCTATCTATCTATCTATTCCACATCTACCAAACAACTTAACCAGCAATTAATATCTATTAATCGATCTATCGAGGACTTCCTCGTGTATTCATCAGTTTATTAATTTAGCTGGCAATCTAACAAGCTCGCCAGCCAGGTTGCTATGAATTTTTGTTCATATCTACCGATTTAGGACTTCCACATCTATCTATCAACTATTTTGCTTGAAAGCTAGCCAGCTAGCTTGCTATCAGTGTTTGTTCATGTTATAACGCGTACTTCGTTAAACAAGAAAAAGAAGTAGTTGTCTTGATGGTAAATAATCACAGAAGGCAGTCATGTTACCTTCAATGCTCCACCCATCGTAATTCATTAATCATATATACATATTAGAATATCACATTTTAATACAAAAGGAGATACAGGTTTATCTTCACAACAGTTCATATCTATCGATGTATCTATCGATCTACCAAGCTACCAATGCCTATTCATATTTTTCTATCTATCTATCTATCTATCTATCTATCTATCCCGATTTGTTCATTCTTCATGTATGTTCATGCATGTATGTATCAATCTCTTTCTCCCCCCTCTCTCTCTCTCTATCTAACTATCTATCTATCTATCTATGCCAATTTATTCATACACATATGTATGCATGTATGTATGTATACATGTATCAATCTCTGTCTCCCCTCGGTCTAACTCTCTCTCTCTCTCTCTCTCTATCTATCTATCTATCTATCTATCTCAGTTTGTTCTTATCTATCTATCTATCTATCTATCTATCTATCAATCTATCTATCTGTTTAAGCCTCTGTATATCTACCTATTAATTTGATTGATCTGCCAAGTTATATCCTGACCGCGCAACCGATAAATGTTTCCTGGAGAAACTTCGTAAATTAAACGTTTCCAAGATCTGATTTACAACAGAGAACCGAACCCCGCCGTCGCCGAAAAACAAATATTTATTATTGATTGACACACAGAGAAAAAGCAAGAAGTTCTCGTCTTTCATCGCAATTTCTCGTCAGTAAACGAATTTCCATCTATAAATATCAATAACCCTCATTTTGTTTTGTTTCGGGTCATGGTATTCTTACTAACGTTACTCGTTGGATTATTTCTTCTAATAAACATTGTCTACGAACGCATATTTCATTGCGATATTCTTTTTTTTTTTTTTTTTTTTCCTTTTTCTCTGGCTTGGTTTCGAAGAATTACCAATTCCACAGAACGAGGTAGAATATCTTCGCGCTGTAAACAAAGACGAAAGCTATCTGCGATTCGTTACATCTTGGGGATTCTTCCGTACCGGCCATTTTAGATGCCAAAGTGAATTCTTTGTAAGACGATCCTTCCGTTAATTACTGCGAGCAAAAGATTCTGGAAAGATACGGAGATTTCAAACGCTAGATAGATAGATAGATAGATATGAACATATATATATATATACAGAGAGAGAGAGAGAGAGAGAGAGAGAGAGAGAGAGAGGGATTGATACATACATATGTGTATACATATGAGAATGAACAAATCAACATATATATATATATATATAAAGAGAGAGAGAGTGTGTGTGATTTAGACCGAGGGGAGAGAGAGATTGATGCATACATACATACATACATACATACATACATATGTGGAGGAACAAATCGGGATAGATAGATAGATAGATAGATAGATAGATAGATAGATAGATAGATAGATTTGAACAATACATATATATATATATATATATATATATATATAAGTATGTATGGATGGATCAACATAGAGGAATTGAGATGAACATAGATAGATTCATACACATATACAAGCAATCCTACATACCTATATACATACACAAACATACAAAACCCACTGTCCACTTCGTGCAATTATTTCCGGGATAAATTCAACTCCCCATGAAATGGCCAAATATGTTACCAAAATATTAACACCTCTTTTAAGCACAGTCAGCCCCTCAAAAACAAAATTGGCGATCTTCTCAGCAAAATAGGATATGTTAACATGGAAAATAAATTATTTGCAAGTTTTGACATACAGTCTTTATATACAAACATATTAGTTGAAAAATGTATCTCTCAACAATAAATCCACCAAGAAAAAATCAAAGATTCTCTCCCCTTATCTGTTCCAAACTTATCAAAATAATCGAATTATGCAGAAAACACAGTTTTTTCAAATCCAATAACAATTACTACAAACAAAAATCTGGTCCCCCTATGGGTTCACCTTTAAGTAACGTTTTAGCTTGCCTTTTTTTTGAATTCCTAGAAACCAAACGTTTTTAGAATATTTTACCAAACAACATTCAATATTTCAGATATATTGACCACATTCTAGTTATTTACCCAAAAAATGCAACACTACTTCCATCATACAAAAATCAAACAAAGTTGAACCAAGTATCATTTACACAGATGAGCTCTAAAAAGATAATTCACAACCTTTTCTGAACATTTTTAATAAAAAAGAGTTTAAAGTTCACTACAAGACCAACAACAAAAATGACTACATTCATTTCTATTTCAACCACAACGATAAAACAAAGAGCGGCATTCTTATCGGTTTATTTCATCAGAGTCCTCAGAATCTGTTCCACCCATTATCTAAATGAGGAATTTGAACCCATTAAAAGCTCTTTTTCTAAATTACAATATCCCGAAAAATCAAAAGCTTGTCTAGTCGGCTGGGACTATAGAATACACCGACTGCACCTCTGCAATGAGTGTTTTGGATATGACACTAAACAGTCTGATGGTGAGGTCCCAGTAATGCTGGGGCTTTGGGGAATATGAAGTACCCCTTCATTACCATTGCTCCCAGGTCCACTCTGGCCCGGCGTGGTAGCACCTGATAGGGCCCTATCTATGGGTTAAATAGAACTAATGGCATACTTATGCTAAACTGAATTGTTTGATTAAACTGAATAGCTTGAAATAGAAATGTTTTTGACAATTAAACCGTACTTAGATTTAAACTGTGTGCTTATACTAAACTGAATTATTTGAAATAGAACTGGTTTTTGACATTGAAACAGTACTTACACTAAACTGAATTGTTTATACTAAACTAAACTGAATGGCTAGAAAAAGAAATGTTTTTCACAATTAAACTGTACTTACATTCAAACTGCGTGCTAAACTGAATTGTTTGAAATTGAACTGTTTTTGACATTGAAACTGTACTTACACGAAAGTGAATTGTTATATATAACTGCTTGAATAAACTGAATAGTTTGAAATAGAAATGTTTTTGACAATTAAACTGTGTACTCATGCTAAACTGAATTGTTTTGAATAGAACTGATTATTTGCATAAAAATGGATTTGGTGCTAAATAACCCACAAAGGTTGATATGCTTTAAAACCCCACCAACCTATAACGACAACCAAATCAAAAGCCATAAACATTCAAAAACACACCTCCCAATATAATAGAAATAACAATATAAACAGCAAAGCAGTTTCTCTAAACATTTAAACTATCAAAATACTCTACTTAATTTTAAAATATTCTATCACATCAAGTAACAATTCTAAAAAAATCACTCTGTATTTTCTGTTTCAACATTTAAACCAACTAAACAAGCTCTGATGATGACTTAACAAAATTAGTGCTCTCAAACATACGAAGTCGAAAAGTGTAAGCTTATATATGAAGGATAAACAAATCATCTAAATTTACCAACACCATCCTTCTTCCGTTTCTTTTTTTTTATTTACATTTCTGTAGGATCTTCTCCAATCTCCCTCACGCACTCTCTTCGGATACAAAAGAAAAATATTTACATAAACAACAATACCACCATACAAAAAAAAAAAAAATAGATGATTTCAAACAAATCTATCAATACATGAAATTGTTACTGTCTGCCCACTCAACAAAAAACAAAAACAAAAATTCTTGATAAACTGCCTACAAGAAAAAGTCATCCCCAACAGCGTACCAAAATACCGCGGATATTTCATCACATATTCCGCCGATTATTTCGCATCTTTCATAGAATCCTCCATTAAACACTTCAAATTCCTAGAAATTTCAACCTTCAACAATGCAAAAAACTTCGGACAGAATCTCCGAATAAACAAACACATACACATATATAAAGACTGAATTACACAAGAATGTTATGAGCAATATTGAACAAGTCCTGGCGACAACACCCCACAAGACACCAACTATACGGCCTCCCATCACGAAAACTATACAGGTTAGACGAACCAGACACGCAGGACACTGCTGGAGAAGCAAGGACTAGCTCGTAAGTGATGTACTCCTATGGACCCCCACATATGGCCAAGCAAAAGCAGAACGACCAGCACGAACTTACATACAGCAGCTATGTGAGGACACAGGATGTAACCCTGAAGACCCGCCAGAGGCGATGAATAATAGGGAGAAGTGGCGAGAGAGGGTCAGGGATATCCGTGCTGGCGGCACGACATGATTATGATGATATATATATATATATATATATATATATATATATATATATATATATATATATCGAAGGAATTGACTGTTACCACTCGCGTAATGAAAAGCTCTTGGAGTGAATTGAACCCTCGATAGCCGTTAAGCTCTTACATACATGTAAACAAAACAAAAGTGATTCATAAACGTTAAAATCTATGGCCTTAAACTGAGTTTCCTCGTGGCTCTGCGGTAGAGTTTCTGGCTGGCGTAAATTTAGCTGAGTTTCGATCCCAGTTTCGAGTATCTCGCATGACAGGCCACACTGAAGTATTGAGACAGAAAGAAACAGGGTGTTTACGGATATATATATATATATCTGTCGGTCTGTTTATATTTAGATGTCTAAATTTATGAGATGAATTTTGATGATTTTTATCATTAAGGGTTTGTGGACTATTGTCTTCATCTTTATTGTTATTTCCACAACGTTTCGGTCGATATGTTATCCAGCCTTCTTCAGGTGTTTGTCGAACTCGTGAACCTTCACGGAACCTCGAACTACGTCCTTTATTGAATCCACGGGGGGCCGCCTGTTCTGATTCCGTTACCCATAACTGAATACAAGTGTTAAGTATTCCTATATTGTTACTCGCTTGCAGTCAGGATTTAACCTGCAACCTCCAAATGATTGTCTCCAAAGAAGCTTTGGGAAACAACGCCTATAACCGTTACGCTATGTGTCCTGCAGTTCAGCATGAATTTTGGGGACTTATAAACTTAATGTTCTTATTTGACTAGGATTACTGCAATTATGTATAACTTTTTAACTGTGATCATATTCATTTTTTTTTTTTTTTGCATATATGTTTGTATTTATATACGTACGTGCGCATCTGTTAATGTGCACGTATATAGGCAGGTATGCATGTATGAACTGATATATCTATCTATCAATGTTCATATCATATTATATATCTTTTTCGATCTGTTTATGTGTATACGTATATACATATGGATCAACCACACTCTGTCTTTATTTATCTGTCTGTCTGTCTCTCTCTCTCTATATATATATATATATATGTGTGTGTGTGAGTGTGTGTGTGTGTGCGCGTCGAGAGAGAGAGAGAGAGAGAGAGAGAGAGATTTATGCATATATACATACACATCTGTTTGAACGGATCGATATATATATATATATATATATATATGGTAGGTTTTGGTTAATCTGACATGATAGAAATAAGTGCATAAACCAAACACTTACAACAGGTTTTGTAGTAATATTTCGGTCTTTATTCAAGAAAGAACTTTAATATGAAGAATTTCTTCCTTGAATCAAGAACGAAATATCACAACTAAACACGTTGTAAGTGTTTGGTTTATCCACTTTTCCACTTATTTTTATCACACACACACACACACACACACACACACACACACACACACACACACACACACACACATATATATATATATATATATATATATAAGTATTATTCGGTCCAGTTAAATTGGAGTTGGAAGTAATTCCATCTGGACATAAAAACCATTCAACAGTGAACATTTAAATTTTCCTGGTAAAGAGCTCAATGTAACTGACATTACAGAGTAATAATTTCTTGAAGAAAAAAACATAACCGGTCACATTAGGATTATAAATTTATTTCCATCCTGTTATGTGCTTTTGATAAAATCAAAAAACACGAAAAAATTAAAAAAAATTAACAGGACTTCTTCAGATCTTATAGATAAAGTAATTCAGACAGTTCTGAATTACTTTATCCATAAGATCTGAAGAAGTCCTTTTGATTTTATCAAAAACACATAACAGGATGGAAATAAATTTATAACCCTAATGTGACCGGTTTTGTTTTTTCTTAAAGAAATATATATATATATATATATATATATAAAGAGGGAGAAGGAGAAATCCAGCGAGGCATAGTAACCATTGCAGTCATTTATAAGCTTAGCTTAGATTAGTTAATCACAAGCCTAGCAATGTGGCTCACTCAGTGAGAAACATACTCACATGCAATACTAGCCTCGCGAGATTAACTTTACAACAGACAGTGAGCGTCGTACATCGGGTCGAATATGAATAGAAATGGAGTTGAGTTTCCATAGATAATTTCTTTGGGGGTGGAGAGATTCCCAACAAATGAAAGAATTCAAGAAGTCTGTCTTTATTTCAGCTGTTTGTCAAAGAGTGGCGTATTCAGTTTCCGAATTTAGTGACCTTAGCTGTTGCAGCTGAAATGGTTCATGGGTAGATGTGTGAGTGTTGTTAAACAGATGCAGTATTTTCTCGGCTGGTCAAGTGTGTATCAAGTTGCAACGACTAGAAAGGCTCAAGTCGTTTCTGGACTTGAATTCACCGCTTTCGAAGTTTAGGAATTTTTCATAAACTCTCTTACGGCTACAAGCACTATGCATAAAATCCTATACCCACAGCGCTGACCATTTTGTAAAATTTTTAAATTTTAAACGAAAGATATCAGGTTTTTATTATACCTGAAGAAATATGATCCAATTATCTTCCTATGATTTTTAATATAGAAATGCACTGGAAATGATTTTCCAAATAAAAATAGATTGCACGATGGCCTTTTACCTTTAAAATGCATTGTGTGTACGTGTGTGTGTGTGTGTGTGTATGTGTGTGTGTGTGAAAGAGAGAGAACGAGAAAGAATAGCTTGTCAGATAGATAGATAGATAGATAGATAGATAGATAATCTAATGACATATCAGCCCTTGTAAAGCAGTTCATTTTTAATCCTACATATATATATAGGAGGTGAAAAAAGGAAAAAGTTGTCAACGATTGATACATCTTGCTAAATGAATTGTATAACATTTATCAACCAAACAGGAAAAATAAAAGTCTGCTTTATGTATTTTTAAAAAAATAGGGGAAAATTTGGGTTCGGGAAATTGGGTGTCTTGATTTTGTAGAATCTTTCTAAATTTTCATTAAAACTTCTCATCATTTCTTTGTGTGAAAATGCAGATCTAAATTTCAAAAATAAAAGGTCTGCTGAAATAAATATTATCACAAATAAATACGAGTGATTTTTTAAGGGTTTTTCTTTTATATGATATATATATATATATATATATATATATATATATATATATACCATATATATATATATATATCTATATGGTATATATATATATATATATATATATATATATATGGTATATATATATATATGCTACATATATATATATATATGTGGTATATATATATATATATAAAAATGGTTTATATATATATATGGTATATATATATATATGGTATATATATATATAAAAATGGTATATATATATGGTATATATATATATATATATATATGGTATATATATATGGTATATATATATATATGGTCTATATATATAAATGGTACATATATATATATATATATATATATATATACCATATATATATATATAGACCATATATATATATATATATATGGTATATATATATATATATATATATATATATATATGGTATATATATATGGTATATATATATATATATATGGTCTATATATATATGGTATATATATATATATATATATATATATATATATATATATGGTATATATATATATATATATATGTATATATATGATATATACATATATATATATATATATATATATATATATATATATATATATATATATATATATGATTGTTTATAATCCAAGGAAAACAGTCCAGGATTTAGACTTATTTTGTCATAAGCTAAGGTTGATTGAAATTTCTGCTGAATGCTCAATGACGACGACTAATCGATATATAATTAATTTCCGATTCTGAAAATCAAATGCATACCGAAAGCATTTTTCATAAATTTGACGAAAAAACTTCAATTTAATGTTTCTATAATAAATTTATTTCTGGTCGTTATGAGTTTCATTAGACGATGTTAATACATTGATACTTCGTCTATTATGTAAACTTTCTACCACATTTCCTACCACATTTCCGGCTAGAAGAGACAAAAAACCTTATTTATTTACTTACGTGGTGCCTTCAATAAGTTTCCAGACTTTTTGGTACAGGCATTTAGAATTGTCGCAGATTCTTGAAAATTCAGTAGGTTATTGCTATACATCTTATGAGATGACTGACCAATTTTTTTATGATTTCAGGTTCAAATGAACAGCTACAGCAGGAATTGAAATACACCCTACTAAAGCCTGATTGTCACTGCTGGTGAATTTCAAAAATGCAATCTGGACGTGAGGACACTTTAGAAGAACGATATGAAATAAAACTCTGCTTTAAACTTGGAAAAAATGCCACAGAAACGTATAGAATGCTTAAGACTGCTTTTCGACCATCTTGCACGAATCGAGCATCAGTTTTTGAGTGGCATAAGAGATTCAAGGAAGGCAAGGAGTCTGTAATGGATGATGAGATGTGTGGGCGGAGTAAGGAAGTCAATAGACCAGAATTGATTGGCCAAAGGGTTAGGGTTAGGGTTACTATGTTGAGGTATTAAGGGAGTTCAGGAAGAGATTCCTAGGGAAGAGGCCAGCACTCTTCAAATCGGGTCAGTGGCATTTTCCCCAGGATGATACACCAGTCCACAACTCCATCCTTGTCACTATCGTCCAGACGTTGCTCCCTGGGACTTTTGGTTATTCCCTAAGCTCAAAGGCTGTTCTTATGAGACAATTGAGGAGATGAAAGAGGCTGTGACGAAGGTCATTGACACGCTCACACAAGAGGACTTCCATGGGGCCTTCCAGAAGTTGTTGGAACGGCACAACAAGTGTATTGCAGCCAGAGGAGATTACTTCGAAGGGGACTAGAGTTTCATGTGTGAACTATCAATAAAAGTGCCCATACGAAAAAGTCTGGAAACTTATTTAATGATCCTCGTATGAAATCTCTTTATATTTTAATGTTTAAATATTCCTCCTTTTTTTATTTTAGAGAATTCTTTACTTATACTTTAGATTTATTATTTAAAAACCTGTGAATATCAGTGAGTATTACTAGTGAGTTGAGGCTTAGTTTGAATAAGAAACTTAAATTTCTATCATTAAATTAAAGATAGCCTTTGAAAATAATATTTGTATTCAATATTTAATGATATTCTCCATGTGTTTTTGATAATTAATATTAGAATTAAATTGACTAAATATTTCTTTAGGGGACATATAGTACCCAACTTAAGCGAATAATATGTAGGTAGCTTCATGTTTAAAAGAGTTACAATTTGATTGTTTGCATAAAGCTAAATTGTTTCAACTATTGCTGTATAACACTAAGTAAAAGTAAAGTTGTCTCCCTTAGTCGAGAGTGACCCGAAGGTTCCCTTTTCAATAGCTACTACACCGAGGTTTGGGGGATGGCGCTACTCCTTTCCCTGGATTGCTCCATTTTACGCTTGATCCGTACCTTATAATGCTGAGTGCTAAGCAAGGAGGCATCAAGTACCATTTTTTTGAGTTTTTGGTATGACTCGACCTGGGATTGAACCCCGGTCTCCCGGACCATTGGTGAACACTCTACTCATAAGGCAAATGGTCTAATAATTCTACTTCAAATTAATCATTTGTTTGCACACAGTTTAAATGGTTTCAATTATTGATATCTCAGCACAATTAACCCTCAACCACCCATTCTAGCACCTTTAATTAGAGTTGGTTACTTGCTTACCTCAGGAGCAAATTGAATAATATCACGGATTGATATCCAAGAGTCAACCGATAGCCTAGTTGGGGGAGGGGTTACCCCTTTGAGGAGCTGCAGTCGGTGCATTGTTGAGCCCCAGGTACAAAGTGAGACAGACAGACAAATAGATAAGGATAGAAAGGTCAGGATTATTTGATAAATAGGCAAATAGATAGTTTGTTTGTTTGTGTTTTATGGCATATCAACCTTTGTAGGTTATTTAATACCAAATCTATTTTTATACAAATAAACAGTTTTATTTCAAACAAATCAATTTAGCATAAGTAGACAGTTTAATTGCCAAAAACATTTCTATTTCAAGCTATTGAGTTAATTCCAACAGTTCTAATTCAAAAAATTTAGTTTAGCGTAAATAACGTTTCAATATCGAAAACAGTCCCATTTTAAACAATTAAGTTTAGCATAATTACGCAGTTTAGTTCTATTTGACCCATAGATAGGACTCTACCACTCCGGGCCAGAGTGGACCTGTGAGCAATTGCAATGAATGGGTACTCTACATTCCCAAAGCTCCAGTAATACTGGAACCTCATCATCAGATTGTTTAGAGTCATACCCAGGACACTCGTTGGAGTGTTACCCCTGTGCAGAAAAGAAGTCGACGTATTCTACAGCTCCAGCCGACAAGGCAATAGATAGATAGATAGATACAAACTGAGATAGAGAGAGAGAGAGAAAAAAAGAAAGAGAGAGAGAGAGAGAGAGAGAGAGAGATGAACAAACTGTGATAGATAAACAGACACAGGGTTCAGGCTCGTAATGGTAAACCAATGTTTCGCTTATTTGTAAAGATTTTGACTAAAACATCCTTTGTCATATACATCTCACATTCTTCTGTAAATTTCATATGGTTTACACTGTTTAGCCACCTAAAATTTGATGACAGACCTCTCTTCAATCCTGTTTGATTTGTCACCACTTTGAATAGCCTAAAAAAATAGATATGTTCAAAGGAAAATAAAAGATATTCTGCTTTTTTACAAAAAAATTTCCTATATATATATATATATATATATATATATATGTGTGTGTGTGTGTGTGTGTGTGTGTGTGTGTGTGTGTTCTGGATAGATAGCAATGGACTGAAATAGATAGATACAAAGGGAAATAGATAAATAAATAAACAGTTAGACTGACAAACAGTGATAGATAGATAGATAGATAGATAGATAGATAGATAGATAGATAGATAGAATTGAAATTTCCAAAGGCTTGAATACATAATCGAGCAAGGCATTATCGTCAGGTATATCAATCACAAGTGGGAAGTGATTTCGGGTCTCACAGTGTGCCCCATGTTTCTAACAAAACAGACATTGTATTTTTCACAAACAAATCTATAGTCAATGCTTTGTGTGCATTTGTAGTTTTTGTTGCAGTTGTTGTTTTCGACTTCACATGAAAACAATTCCTCTTGAGTCACTCGAAAATATATATTTTTAGCAAAAGAAAATAACATCTAACCATTATCGTATTAGTTATTGAACCGCTTCAATATTTTTGGTTATTCGAAATTGATCTCCTTAAGATTTTGTCGGGGAGACGATGATCTCAATTAAAGTCTTCTCCAGAAAGCCAACCGAAATATAATTATAAATAATTACTAATGAGGAAGACGAACCATCCATTCGATGTACGTCTACTTAAGACAAACTGGAGTTCCATCAAGTGTCTACTGCTTTCAGTAAGACCTAAGCAAGTGCAGCTACTGCGTACGAAGATAGATTATACGTCCTTCTGTTTCTCTGATTTCCGTACGAGTGTTTCCCTCTTTGGAAAGAGGCAAGGTGAAAATGAGGTTAAGTGAAGTAAAAGTCAAGAAACAAAAGGCTTAATTAGATGCTTCATAATCGAACGATTTTCTCTCTGCGGCAAATAAGAATGACTTACGGAAGCTGCAAAGTGCAATTATTACAAGTGAAAAATAAATTCACAAATCTAAAACTGAAGAAGTTTTTATTTTTATTTTTGGGATTGTTGTTCAGTATAAAAGAGGCACTTTGCTTAGAAAGATCTATATCTCATTAGGTTTTGAATAAACGAATAGAATTAATTTCCAAATTTAACTATGAGAACATCAACCATTAATTTGTATGAACGGAACATCAAATCGGTAAAATTCTTCTGAATATTTAATCAGACAATCCCAAAACAGAAGTATGTTCACAGGTTGAACGTGTAGGAGATTGTGCAACAGACTCTCACACAGTCTGGAAAATTTCTGGAATTAGAGCGCTTCGAAGACTTCCTTGTGTTTTCTTTTAATTGATGAACTGAAATTTTCAACTGATAGCAGTATCGAATTTCAATCCGGAACAGCATCATTCCGACATAACATTAAATGAACATGAAAATATCTTTGTGTTGCAATTAAAGATGCACCAGTCTTATAAACGTTTCAATAGCAAATGCACCTCGTGCACTAGTCCAAGTCATTATTGCAACTGATAAGTAAGTAAGTAAAGTTGTCTCCCTTTAGTCGAGGGTGACCAGAAGGCTCCCTTTTTGATAGCTACTATACCGAGGTGTAGTGGAGGGCGCTACTCCTTTCCCTAGATTGCTCTACTTAACTCTTGATACGTACCTTATATTGCTGAGTGTTAAGCAAAGGAGTATCAAGTACCATTTTAAAAATCTTTACTATGACGCGACCTGGGATTGAACCCAGGTCTCCTGAACCATTGGCGAACACTCTACCCACTAGGCCAATGATAGTTTCTGTTAAAAAGAGCAGTAAGACATTAGCTAGTTTGAGCTATCATTACCATTTGTCTAAATTCACTAGCACTACTTAGGTGACGGTGTAAAATGTGGGACGTATTCTTGTCGCACTCTCTATATGCACATACGAGGTGCGTCTGAAAAATAACCATATTTACCCAACCCCTCCGCTCGGGCAGGATATGACAGAAGGCCAATTTTTAAGCGCACTTTAACTGGTTTGAATTCAGAGTTTTCCTGCTCCTAGACTAGTTGCCTCACCAAGGCTGAAGAATCCAGCCTGTCCTACTATTTACCCATAGC
The DNA here is from genome assembly GCA_963585895.1 of Sepioteuthis lessoniana. Lineage (NCBI taxonomy): Eukaryota > Metazoa > Mollusca > Cephalopoda > Myopsida > Loliginidae > Sepioteuthis > Sepioteuthis lessoniana. The sequence continues at coordinate 18,335,477 of OY757942.1, forward strand.
TGGAGGGAGAATAATTGGATTCATACCTTTCTCAAGGATATTAGTGCTATGTGAAATGCAATTGGTCTGGTCCAGGATTTGAACTCGTGTCGCCGTATCCATTTCCTACGACGATAACCATTACACCACGGACACCTCCAAAAATAACAGGTCTGTGGTAACAAAGAATTTCTTTCGATTCCAATCAACTACATGATATTCTCTTCAAAGTAACCCTTCTCGAATCTAATGTAATTTCTTATCCTTCTCTGTCTCGTTTCTATGCACTGCTAGAAGGATTCTTCTGGGATATCCCTCAGCCCAGTGTACACCTTTTTGATAGCTTCCATGCCTTCAAAATGGGTCCATTTGATGATCCTCTTGAACAAGAGGGAAAGAAAGTCACACAAAACAACATCAGGGTAACAGGGAGATTGTTACTGAATGGGGATCGTCTTCTCGGTCAAAAACTGTCAGATGCTCTGGGTGTTGTTAGTAGATACGTTGTCGTTGTTAAGCTGCCCTGTTGCCCAGTTGGCTGAGACTGTAGAATGCACCGACTGCTTCTCTGCATAGGCGTAAGACTCCCCCGTCAATGAGTGTCCTTGATAAGACACTAAACAATCTGATGGTGAAGTTCCGATAATGCTGGAGTTTTGAGAAATACGGAGTACTCCTTCACTGCCATCACCCCCAGGTCCACTCTGGCCCGGAGTGGTAGCACTGATAGGGTCCTATCTATGGGTCAAATAAAACTAAACTGCGTACTGAATTTTTTAAATATAACTGTTTTGTATGCTAAACTGAATTGTTTAAATTGAACTGTTTTTGACATTGAACCTGTGTATTTATACTAAACTGAATTGTTTGAAACTTTTATCAAAATGACTTAATTCGGCGTTAAATGATCAGAAAAGGATTGATACGCTATATATCAAAACAACCAACCAACCAACCGTTATTTGACTTGCCACTATTCTCGTCTCTTATCGCGAATTGAGCAAAGCATACGCAGCAGGATCTCGTTGTAGTTTGATTTGGTTTAGTTTTATGGCACATCAACCGTTATAGATCATATAATGCCAAATCAATTTTATACATATATATCAAATTTATGATATCTAAATACATTTTGCAGATAGCATTTTTAAACAAGCCTTTGCTCATTTTTTTTCACACAGTTAAATGGTTTCATTTATTTCTATCTAATATGAATAATTCTATTCACTATCAGCCTATCACCAATAGCTATTGTAATATTACGGACGGGCGCTGTCGTCAATCAGTGAAGGTGTCACGAGACGAGCGCGTGTGGGCAGAATGACCAGCAAAGTTTGACGTGATTTTAAAATAATCACAGATGAATTATCACGTATTTCACTGGTGACATCAAACATTCGGGGATCTTTGATTTGTTCTTCAAAATCTCTATATAAGAAAACAAGTAACGAGATTTTGGCAGAGTTGAAGGCAGCTTTCAAAACAGGCGAGTCAAAGGTTCCGAGGCCCCGACCTGTCCTACCCAGTCTGCTATGACATGCGTATGTCAATAGCTAGCTCTCACTCACACCGGCTTCACCACCAAGAGGAAGGGAGAAGAAGAACGTAACTAAAATGAACTTTTCGAGTTGCAGCGATCATAGCTGAATAATAAACGACTGCTATATTTTCTTCCCTTACCTTCGAGTTTGAGTATTTCTGTTTCTGCGGACTTCTTTCTTTACAGCACAACACGTTGGTCCTATGGTACACTATGAGTTAAATAGTATCATTATATATATGTATATATATATATATATGAACGAAGATAGATTGGAATAATATTTTTATTTAGTTTATTTATCAAAATATTAGATATGCTACACCAACCGTGGGGTTGGAGTTTGTTCAGTTTTATGCCATATCAACCCTTGGGGGTTATTTAATGCCAAATCTTATTCATACAATCTATATGATTTGTAAATGCATAGTTTGTAAATAACATTTTTTTAACGAACCAGATCTCATTTATTCGCACTCAGTTAAATTGTTGAAAGCATTCTAATACAAATAGTTTTTATTTGTCTAAATTTCTGAGATAAAGCTTGATAATTATTATTACTTAAAATATTCGTACTATTGACCTCATCTTTATTGTTAAAATAACGTTTTGGCCGATATGTCCTTCGGCCTTCTTCATGTGTTTCATGTCGAACTCAGGAGTCCACACAGAATCTCAAACTGAATCATTTCTTTGAACCACAGGAGGAGACTGGTCCAATTCTGTTAACCGTGTCCGGGAACAAGTGTTAAGTTATTGTAAGCATTCCTCATGATGGTTTGGTTTAGTTTATTTGTTTAATGGCATATCAACCTTTGTAGGTTATTTAATGCCAAAGCTATTCTCCTAGAAGAACAGTAGTGGTACTATTTAACCTATAGTTGGGGGGATAAGAGGGTTCATACCTTTCCTAAGGGTATTTGCCCGAAAGTGAACCTAATAGCGCGACTGGAGTACGAACTCGCCTACTGCGATTCCGCAGTCCATCGCTTTGACCATTACACCACGTGGAAACACCCTATTCCTCTTCAGCTTTACATGTTGTTGGGATTGGATCTGTATCCTCCAGATTATTTTACTTGGAAGTACAATCCAATCAAATGCCTTATCCACTGCGCATTCAGAATGAATTTTGGGACTTATAAACTTAATATCTCCATCCCGGTTTTTTATATATATTTTTGCTCGTGCTGTAATTTTTTATCGAGCTTTTTTGATTAATCGTTCCTAAATAATATTTATCTCTATACTTGGTCTACTCAACAGGTCAATGTAGCCAAATATGCGCGCCGCTCCTATTCAAGTTAGACGAACCAGACATGCAGGACATTGCTGGAGAAGCAGAGATGAACTCATAAGAGATGTACTCTTATGGATCCCCACACATGGCCGCGCAAAAGCAGGACGACCAGCTCGAACGTACATTCAGCAGCTATGTGAGGATACAGGCTGTTGTCCTGAAGACCTACCTAGGGCGATGAACGATAGGGAGGAGTGGCGAGAGAGGGTCAGGGATATCCGTGCTCCCAGCGCGATATGATGATAATGAGTTCTCTTTAGTATTAATCATTTGTTTGCACTCACTTGAATAGTTTTAAATATTGCTCTCTTACAAATTTTCTCATATAACACTAATAATTTTATTTGCACATCGTTAAATGATTTCAAGCATCGCTTTATAATCCTAACAAATTAATTTAGGCACATAGTTTAAGAGTTTCAAGTATTGCTAATCAACACAAATAATTCTATTTAACACAACTCACTCGTAAGCGCAATAATTAAATTGTTCCAAGTATTGCTATGTATCACCAAAAATCCAATTAAACATCTCTTAAGCATGGAAAAGCTGAAGCAGAAACAGAATCAGAGAGATAGCTCTGAAAGAACGTCGGTCAGTAGGAAGACCAACTTCGGACGTAACACCAACAGCGCGAGACTCATAATACTAGTCG
>OY757942.1:18341450-18343950 GCA_963585895.1 Sepioteuthis lessoniana
TGCTATACCTATTGATACTTTCGAACAAGTAACTTCAATCCGTCAGGTTTGGAGGGCCAAATAGTACAAAGTCATCAAGATCTTTGACAAAAGCCTCTCAAAGCATTGAAGTAAAGGGTGAAAGATAGATCGGCCATTCCACCAACAGCATCTCCTATCAGAAGAATTGCGTGCAAGTCTGTGGCTGGTTGTAAATTTCATTTGAGACACAGACATAAATGACGAAAGCTGTTTGGCCCTCATACATCAAAATTGATGAGAGAGTCCATTATATATATATATATATATATATATGTGTGTGTGTGTGTGTGTGTGTGTGTGTGTGTGTGTCAACAGAGGGAATGTCTGCTAGGATTTAATATCATTTCGATATAGTCTCAAATACGATATATTACCCCATCCTAAATATTTCCATATTTTTTTATTTTATTTTACACAATATTTTCATCGATTGAGCTCTGTTGGATGAGGAACGAAACCAGTCAGTCTGCAATTCAGCTTTTTTGTTTTTAATGTTTATTGTCCAATCATGAGTAAAACTTTAGTTCTTTTTATTGATTTGATTAAATTTTGAACCCTCAATATATATATATATATATATATATATATATATATATATATATATATATATATAGTTCAAGTATAAAAAAGGATATTTATTGAGGAGGATAAAAACGCAAAACACAGGTGAGCAAAATTAAAACATGTTTCTGAAGAATGTTCGATGGATTAGCTTTTGAATCATTGTAATACCCGTATTTAATACATATGCATTTGCCCTGTCGGCGGGGGCTGTGGAATACACCGACTGCAACTCTGTAGAGAGGTATGACCCCCACAACGAGTGTCCTGTATATGACACTAAACAATCTGATGGTGAGGTTCCAGTGATGCTGGTACTTTTGGGAATGTGGAATACCCCTTCATTGCCATTGCTCCCAGGTCCACACTGGCCCGGAATGGTAGCACTTGATACGGCCCTATCTATGGGTTAAATAAAATTAACTGCATACTTATGGTAAACTGAATTGTTTGAAATAGAACTGTTTGACTAAACCGAATAGCTTGAAATAGAAATGTTTTTGACAATTAAACTGTACTTACATTTAAACTGCGTGCTTATGCTAAACTGAATTGTTTAAATTGGAACTATTTTTGACACTGAAAATGTACTTAGACTAAAATTATTTGTTTAATATAAAACTGTTCAGACATTTAACTGTGTGCAATCAAAACCTGTACTTATACTAAACTGAATCATCTGTTTGACTAAAAAAACTGTGTACTTAAATTTAAACAGCGTGCTTATGCAAAACTGAATTCTTTGAAATGGAACTGTTTTTGACACTAAAACTGAACTTACACTAAACTTAATTATTTAATATAGAACTGTTTTGACATTTAACTGTGTGTAAACAAAATCTGTAATTATACTAAACTGAATTAGCTGCTTGACTAAACTCAAAAGCTTAAAATAGAAATGTTTTTCACAGTTAAACTGTACTTGCATTTAAACTGCTTACTTATGCTAAACTGAATTGTTTTAAATAGAACTATTTTCTTAAAAATGGATTTGGAGTTAAATAACCTACAAAGATTGATATGCCATAAAACTCAAATAACCAACCAAAATATTCATTGATGCAACTAAATTACATCGAAAGAGACGAAGAGCTCAGAGTATCACACCTGACAATATCAAATATGTTTGCATTTACCTGCATATAGGCGATATCTATATGTATTCATACTGACATAGACATGCTTGTATCTAAATGCATCTGCATTATTGCACCTATATATGGGCACCCAAGAATAGAAGAGCTAATTGTATCACACCTGACTATATTAAATTTGCTCACACATGTATATACGCTATGACAATATGCATACATACTCATAAATATATATCTGAAAGATAATGCAGATGCATAATTGCACCTATATATGATGTGAACCCAGCGGCAGAAGATTGGTTGGTCGCTTGTTTTGTTTTACGGCGTATCAACTCTTTCCACGTTATTGAACGCCGAATTTGATGAAAGTTGCAAAAAATTCAGTTTTGTATAAGTATAGTTTTTTTTTTTGTCTACACTCAGTTAAATGTCAAAAGAGATCTATTTCAAACAATTCAGTTCAGCACGAATACACAGTCTATGGTCAAAAACAATTCTATTTCAAACAATTCAGTTTAGCATAAGGTTTGGTTGTTTAGGTTTTATGGCATATCAACCTTTGTAAGTTATTAAACGCCAAATCCATTTTTATACAAATAGTCAGTTCTATTTCAAACAATTCAGTTTAGAATAAGTACACAGTTTAAATGTCAAAAACATTTCTACCTATTCCGTTTAGTCAAGCTATTCCATTTAGTCAAGAAGTTCTATTCAGCCAATTCAGTTTAGTATTAGTATAGATTTTGTTTACATAGTTAAATGTCAAAACAGTTCTATATTAAACAAATCAGTTTAGCGTAAGTACAGTTTCAATGTCAAAAACA
>OY757942.1:18348950-18396450 GCA_963585895.1 Sepioteuthis lessoniana
AGTCGGGCAGAAAGTACTAGGGATACATACAACTATGGACAATACATAAATCAATTCCCCCCGAATACGATAAAAGTAATACGGGAATTCGAACGGATCCAAAAGAAAATATGTAGATATAAAATGTCTATTATGTTTAATGAAATTTGCATATATATATATATATATACGTATAAATATATGTATGAATATACATATATATGTATATATGTATGTATAAATATAATGTATGTATATATATATATATATATATATATATATATATATATATATATATAGTGTAGTAGACATCCTGCTAACCCACGACGAAAAAGGATAAGGATCGTGCCGTGCGTCGTCTGTCAGAGAGAGACTCGGAATTGAACCAGAAACAGACGACTTACGGGAGAGGAAGAGAGCGTCCATTCTATTCTATCACCTCTTTTGATTGGTTCTAGAATTATGTCGCTAAGAGCGCGGATGGGTCGGCTTTGGCCTGAATAAATGGAAAAAAACTTCGGCAGATCAGTGAGGAAGCAGTTTGTCCAAATAGCCAGACAAAACAAAGTAATAAAAGAGACGTGAGAGAAGAAAAGAAAAGAAAAGAGAAGAGAAGAGAGGGGAACGAGATTACTCGGCCAGTAAGCGTCGGACTTGATTTTTGCCCCCCCACCACCACACACACACACACTCAACAAAGATTTTTTTTTACTTCAAATAGATACATAGACACATACAGGAAACATGGATGAAAAGGATTTATAACATTTTAGATTAATTTTTTTTAAATACATCGTGAAACTGTACTTTTTTTTGTTTGTTTTTTGGGTTTTTTTTTTTTTTTTTAGCGAGAGCCTTTTACGATGCACGAAGAAGAAGGTGTTTCTGATTCCTTGTTCGCTTGTTGTAGCCGTTGGGGAGAAAATCTGTCGTCGACGTGCGGTTGTTTTAAGACACGAAGACGAGTGGACATCGGAATGTCCGTTATCTGCAGTGGACAGCGTTGCCCGTGGCGGGAAACACGCGAGAGTTCGCTCGCACTGTGAGGTTCCGTTTAAAGAAAGGAGGTAGGGTTGATGTTGAGAAAAGGAGACGTCACCCCAAATACGCTCTGACCGATTCGACATTGTGTGTCAAAACTGAGAGCTGCTGGACAACAGTCATCAGGTTGCGACCTCCTTGTAGGATGAAAAGGGACTGCTTCAGGTTAGTTTAACGACTACGTGGTTTTGGTTAAAGAGGAAAAGGAAAGAGAAACTAAATGAAGAAGAAGAAAAAGAAGAAGGTAACTTGTAGATTCTCACTAATATTTCTCTCTCCCTCTCTTTCTAGGGAGAGGGAGAGAGACAATAGGATAAAATGACTCTCGTTCCGAATATTAGGGAGAAACCTCAATTCTTCTTCTTCTTCTTCTCCCTGTCTATCTAGCTAAAGTCTTTATTTCTCCGCTTATTCGTTGTCTGTCTGTCTGTCTGTCTCTGTCTCTGTCTCTGTCTCTCTCTCTCTCTCTCTCTCTCTCTGTCTCTCTCTCTCTCTATCTCTCTCTCTCAAAGGCTGTTCATAATCTATCAATCTATGTTTCTTATTTATCTTCCCATATACATGTATGCGTGTGCGTGTGTGTAGAAAGATATGAGATGAAGAACATAGATAGATAGATAGATAGATAGATAGATAGATATCAAACAAATGAGACAGCGATAGAGAGAGAATAGGTACATACAGGGATAGAAAAAAAAAGACATCTTTATTTTAGAAAGGAAGCGATAGATAGATAGATAGATAGATAGATAGATAGATAGATAGATAGATATCAAACAAATGAGACAGCGATAGAGAGAGAATAGGTACATACAGGGACAGAAAAAAAAAGACATCTTTATTTTAGAAAGGAAGCGATAGATAGATAGATAGATAGATAGATAGATAGATAGATATCAAACAAATGAGACAGCGATAGAGAGAGAATAGGTACATACAGGGATAGAAAAAAAAAGACATCTTCATTTTAGAAAGGAAGCTATAGATAGATAGATAGATAGATATCAAACAAATGAGACAGCGATAGAGAGAGAATAGGTACATACAGGGAGAGAAAAAAAAAAGACATCTTCATTTTAGAAAGGAAGCTATAGATAGATAGATAGATAGATAGATATCAAACAAATGAGACAGCGATAGAGAGAGAATAGGTACATACAGGGATAGAAAAAAAAGACATCTTTATTTTAGAAAGGAAGCGATAGATAGATAGATAGATAGATATCAAACAAATGAGACAGCGATAGAGAGAGAATAGGTACATACAGGGATAGAAAAAAAAGACATCTTTATTTTAGAAAGGAAGCGATAGATAGATAGATAGATAGATATCAAACAAATGAGACAGCGATAGAGAGAGAATAGGTACATACAGGGATAGAAAAAAAAGACATCTTTATTTTAGAAAGGAAGCGATAGATAGATAGATAGATAGATAGATAGATAGATAGATAGATAACGAAAAAAGAGAGATAAATTCCGATGGAAATCGGATCTTTCTGATAAAATAAAACGAAAGTTCTTCCAAGGAATGCCTGTGTCAGTACTACAGTAAAGATGCACCCCCTGAACTCTTACGAAATATGCAAAAAAGCAAGATGGGAACTACACAAGAATACTACTTGCTATTTTGAAGAAATCTTGGAAGCGGCACGCCACAATAGATGTACGGCCACTGACCTCCCATCTCACGAAACATAGAGACGAACAAGTCATCATGCGTATTGACAGTGAAGAAGAACTCATTAGCGACTTTCTCTGATGGCCTTCAACACATGGACTCGCTATTGTTGGCTTACCAGCTGGAACTTAAATAATTCAGCTCTGTGCGAACTCTGAGTGCAGTCTAGAAGACCCGCCAGGAGCGATGGTCGATAGAAATGGATGATGAGAGTAAGGGTTAGGGAACTCAGTACAAACAACACAATTTCATTAGATAGATAGATAGATAGATAGATAGATAGATAAGAACAGACTGATATTGATATATACGTATATGGAGAAATGGTAGATTTTGACCCATATGGTCACAATAATTCCTACCACCATCACTCAAACCGATATCTATTTCCCTCACTTTAGTTTCCTTGTCTCACTCTTGTTTTTAAACTCTTTCTCTCCCTACCTATATTTTTACATTTCTCCACCCCAAATTTTTATTTATTTCTTCAGTTGCTTAAATGCAGAAAAACTGAAAAAAAAATTAGTCTGAAGAAGTTGTTCTTGAATAAAGAACGAAAGATTACTTATAAACTCGTTGTAAGTGTTTGATTTATCAACTTTTTCACTTATTTTTATCCTACACATACACACACACACACTACACACACACACACACACACATATATATATAAATATATACATATATATTAAGATAGATGGATAGAAAAAGAGACTAAAATAGATTATATATATATATATATATATATATATATATATATATATATATATATATATATATAAGTTTTGGCTGATGATAACCGTTTAAAGACGGAATGAAACCAGTGGTCGCAGATGAGCACCCATGCTATTAAATATATGAAAAAAATATATTGATTTATTATCATATCATGTAATAACTCAATCGCAGATATTGAGCACTAAATTATACCGCATTTGGTCTGCCACAAACCCACCAAGAGAGATAGTGACAATCATAAACTGTTGTAATAAATAAATAAATAAATAAATAAAGAGAGATAAACACAGAAAGATAACGCGGGACAATGAGAGAGAGGGAGAGAGAAAGAAAGATATACGAACAAACTGAGATAGATAGATAGATAGATAGATTGTTACTATATATATATATATATATATATATATATATATATATTATAAGAGTGTTGTTTGTCACTAAATCTATTTGTGGGTATGTATCGAACCAAGCGCAATGTAATATGGAGAGTGCTCAATATCTAGGATAGAGCTATTATATAATATTAATAAATAAATATATATTAGATATATATATTTAATTCATGGAATTTAGACTGCAACCCCTGGGTTTCATGGAGTTTTTTGCAAAACAACAAATCATCAGACAGTTAAGAAAGTTTTCTTAACTGTCTGATGATTGTTGTTTTGCAGAAAACTCCTTAAAACCCAGGGTCGTAGTCTATATTCCATAAATTAAGCCATATTACTCTCACCTCGCAGAGACTGAGACATGGTTTTTCAAGATTGGTTTTTAGTTTACAATCATGCCAAAAACAAAACAAAAAAAAACCCTGATCCTGAGGGATTTTGGTTTCAGACTTGAATATTCACATCTCTCCACAAATAGAACCCTAGTGATTCTATATGAAAATGAACACTGTTACCATATCATATGTGCAAGTGTTGATGTTTCCGATTTGGTTTACATTACGATCATCAGGAAACAATATTTTATACTTTTTACTGTCACGATGCTGGAAGTCTTCAACTGACACTACCTTCAGTCGCATATTCTTAACAGTTCACGAATACCGATCACGGAGGTGGGTTTTAATATTTGGCAAAAGGAAAGTCCCAAGGATTTAGATCAGGGGAGTAAGGAGGTTGTAGAAGACGTTGTCGCTACTCCTGGACCCAATGTTGGAAGTCTTCAACTGACACTGCCTTCAGTTGCATGTTCTTAATAGTTCCCTAACGGTCACCAGGGAGCTGGGTTTTGATTTTTGGCAACAGGAAACGATCACAAGGATCCAAAATAATTCAGTAATGGTTGAAAACAACAGCAACAACAAAAATGGTCACATAAAGCTGCTGGATATTTTTGTATTATTTTTTCGTGATTCACCTCACCAAGCCCAATCTCCTAATTCAAGCTGACTCAAATGAACGTGTGGCTGCAGAATCCATTATCTACTTTTCATCAGAGAGAGGTAAGACCCCCTCTAACGAGTGCCCTGGACATGACACTAAACAATCCGATAGTGAGGTTCCAGTGATGCTGGAGCTTTGGGGAATGCAGAGTACCTCTTCATTGCCATTTCTCCCAGGTCTACTCTGGCCTGGAATTGTGGCACCTGATAGGGCCCTATCTATGATTTAAATAGAACTAACTGCATACTTATGGTAAACTGAATTGTTTGAAATAGAACTGTTTGACTAAACTGAATAGCTTGAAATAGAAATGTTTTCGACAATTAAACTGTGTACTTACATTTAAACTGCATACTTATGCTAAATTGAGTTGAACTGTTTTTGACATTGAAACTATACTTACACTAAACTGAATTGTTATATATAGAACTGTTTTGACATTTAACTCAGGGTAAACAAAATTATCTGAATTACAATTGTTTAAATAAACTGAATAGCTTGAAATAGAAATGTTTTTGACAATTAAACTGTCTACTCATGCTAAATTGATTAGTTTGAAATAGAACTGACTATTTGCATAAAAATGTATTTGGCGTTAAATTACCAACAAAGGTTGATATGCCATAAAACCCAACCAACCAACTTCACTCGTACAAACCTGTGTTTCGCCCATACTGTGGATCAATTAGAATCGACTCAGTTGTGGACAGATATTTATTTAGTTTGAGATTTTTAGATTGAAAAAATCAAAGATGCAGTCTCCATACATTTTGATCCCAAAAGGCTGCACTCGCACACAAACCCAACCACACACACACACACATATATATATATATATATATATATATACCGAAAAAGATATGTTTTTCTTCATAAGTCAGTTGCTTATAATGCGAATTTCTATGTTCACTCATGTATGAATGATCGTTCTTCATCACTCATCGAATTTAGAAGAAAATGACGTTTCATTCATTGTTCATTTCTGTCTTGACAAATATGTCTTAAGTCTCGAAATATCTTTGGCCAAAGCTTGTTTAAGTAAGCTGTTGTCAATATTTATATAGCACATTTAGAATGAGAACAATATACTGAATTTTAATCCTCTTACCGATCCTGGCATTATTCTTATGCAATGATTAATAATCAGTGATAAAGAGGCTGGCAACACGCCTTTTCAATGAAACCGACGTTATATTATTCATAAATGGAATTATCATGTTGTTTTCTAAGTTCAGAACAACATACGATGCAGGGTCTGGTTTAAAACCTGTATGTTTTAACGTGCTTTTTCGGTTGCATTTGCGGGGTGATTTTGACACCTGCACATGCAGTAGATAAAGGGTTATGATTTGAAAACACTTGATAATATAATATTTATCTATCTTCAAAAAAACATTACACGAGAATGAGCTGAAAAGAGAAGCGTACCTTAGACCAGGGACAAGACTACAAGGATGGGGCATCTAGTGAAGATAGATTGCCTAGACTAGCTCACTAACCACGATACCACACAACATGGCCCACTGAGTAACTAAGTTTGGCACAAGGCAAGAAGTGTGGAGCACACGGTTAAAATCAAACTTAAGAGTAATCGAACACTAATCCTGACACCACACGGGGTACCTTGTGCTTTGTGTCAGATCTAAGCTGCACTGGCACAAGGCTACACGTATGGGCGCTACGTGAGGATCAAATTCAATAATTAATAGCTATTGGCATGATGGTTAGAATGTTCGCCAATGGCCCGGGAGACCTGGGTTCAATCCCTGGTCGAGTCAAAACAAAGACTCAAAAAATGGTGCTTGATGCCTCCTTGCTTAACACTCAGCATTATAAAGCACGAATCAAGGGTAAAGTGGAGCAATCCCTGGAAAGGAGTAGCACCCTCCCCAACACCTTGGTGTAGTTGCTATTGAAAAGGGAGCCTTCGGGTCACCCTCGACTAAGGTCGTTAACTTTACTTACTTATTTAATTTTGCTTAGTTGTATCACAAGGCTGAAATAAAGGCTCCCAGTGAGATTCAGACTTACAAGAAACAAAGCTGATAACAAATTTTACCCAGCCCCTCCCCTTGAGCAGGATGCGACGCAAGGTCAATATTTTAGCGGAGTTTAAGAGGTTTCAACTCAGAGTTTTCCTTCTCATAGACCAATTGCCATACCAAGGTTAAAGAGTCCAGTCTACCCTACTATTTAGCCAAAACTGGAAGAAGAATTGTTATATGCACACTTTCCCCAATGTAATCAACCTCGTTCAGGATTTGAAATCGGTTCGCCGTGTCTATTTCCAACAACTATACCCGTTAAACAACAAGCGCCACCACACGGTTACTAGCCCTGAACACTATTCCCACCATACGATAGCGCTAACAGAATAGCTAAAATATGGCACTAGGTTGCAAATATGTGGCTTCCAGTGATGATCGAACTCACTACTTACTATTACTAACCTAAAACACTAACCACAGCACCACGCTTCATAACTCACAGAATGTGAAACAAGTCAGCAAATAAGAGATACTCCTAAATGAACAACAAGTATGAGGCTCCTTACGGGGATTGAACCCAATACTTAACAATAATTGTTCTACGAGACTATTTTGTGACGAGTCAATTGTGGCGTAATAGCTGACATCCTGGACTGCGGCCGAGAAGTAAGCGAGTTCGAACTCCACTTGTGCTTTTACGTTAACAAAGAAATCAAAAACTATCTCGTTTAATCTTAAACAACAACCAGATGAGCTGAAAAACTAGATGTAATTTAGGTTTGGTTTCTTTGTTTTAATGGTATATCAACCTTTGTAGGTTATTTAATGCCAAAACTATCCATCGAAAATAACAGAAGTAGTACTATTTAACCCATAGCAGGGGGAATAAGGGAGTTCATTTCTTTTCGAAAGGTCATGCCTTTTCGAAAGGTCATGCCTTTAGGGCGTAATTGTGCGGCGGGTGTTCAAACTCGCCTTAGATCAAGCACAAGGTTACAAATTTAGGCTGCGTAAGTAAAATTAGGAATATTCTAGTATGATGATAAATATCTCGTTTATAAAACATGATTAATTCTAATTTTAAAAAATAAACCATACAATAAAAAGATTGACACAAAACAGTAAATTTACTCAATATGGCCGCCCTTTTTTTTTTTCAATATCTTTATGTGTTGATACAGTTATGTGTATGGTTTATTTTTTTAAATTAGAATTAATCTTGTTTTATACATATATTGTATGGCCTTCGAAACAATTTTCAGGCCTTTAAAATAAACTCTTCAGACATTTTATTCCATTCCTCTTCAATATCAGTCTTAAGCAAACCAATATTTCGATGGGAAGTTGCATTTATTTTTAATAAAACGCCCCTTTTAGAGTGATCAAAGGGGTTTAAGGTCTGGGCTTAAATCTTGTTTAATTGCTGTTCTCACATTGTTTCGTGGACTTTCAATTTATTAAAACGCTTTTTATTGATGTTGTGGGTCCTTAATCGCTGTAGTGAGACCAGTTAAAAACATTTCTTTTCGTTTTTTAATCAATTCTCCATTCCTCCTTTTCATTAAAAAGCTCTTATTTCTGTAAAAATGTTTTCTGAGCTTTGTATACGGTAGACAAAGAAAATCTGGCTTCGCTTCGGCGTTAAGTAAATCATTGATTCTTTGTCATTTCTTTCCTTGCTCACTCATATTGGGTTGAATTTTAATTTTAAAAGTGCTTAAATAATAGAGTTAAACATGAAATTTTAAATTTTTCACGGTTTTTTTTTCAGAAATTCGACTAATAAGACTAAAAATACGTTTTCAAAAATTATTCCATATTTTGCTTCCGCACCCTGTATGGGGCACCTAGTGGGAAGATATGGCCAAGACTAGATCAGTAACCATTACACCACCCAAGATAGGACACAGATCACAAGACAAAACAATTGGATCACTCAGTGAGTATCAAACTCAAAAGAGACTCAGACTACAATACTAACCCTGACAGCACACAAGGTGCTCTAAAGAGCTGTATAGGTCAGGTACAAGGCCAGAAGTATTGGGTACCTATTAAGAATCAAAATCATTACACAGCAGCAGTTTATTCAGTTTATCCTAGTGGTGGCACAAGGCTAGTCGTACTGAGTACCCCGGAAAAATCGAACTCGTTAACAATTGTCTGTTCACCTTGATACTACACAATATGAACCACAAAACAGCTTAGATGTGGCACATGGCCAGAAGTGTGAGGCACTTTGTGAGAAAAAACTCACTTCTCAGTATTAGATATTTTAACTTAGCTTACTTGTTGTACAAGGCCTAGAGTAAAGGAACCCAGTGAGAATCGAACTCGCTAGGAACAAACTGTAAGCTTAGAACACTAAACACGACACCACACAAGATACAGCTTAGGTGTAGACACAAGGTAATAAATAAAGGACATACAGTGAGGATTGATCTCACTGCTCGCCAAGAATACGTCACTCATCATGACATCACAAAAGATGGTTTACAGAATAGCTAAGTTTGGCCTTGCGCCAAACTTATGGAGCCCCAAGTGAGAATCAAACTTAAGAGCAATAGTCAATTAGCCTAGTACACTAATCTTAATACCACAGGATGAGATGAGCTAAAAAAAATTCCCACCTTAGCTAAGATAAGGCATCTGATGAAAATTGAACTCATTATTCACGATTCATGATTAACTAGCTTGAGTGAGTCAAAAGTTTTGTCATATTTTTATTCACGCTAGTTTAACAGTGCCTATATCACATGAACGAATCTATTCAAATGGCGGGAGATACTAGTTGCGGTAGGTAGTATCGCGGTAGTTGGTACGCTGAAACGAGCAATATAGTCGAATTCGGGAACTCATGCTTTACGAGTTCGAACAAGACGATAACGCCACTTGTAGCGCAAAAGATGAAAACGCCGTTGATCACAGTAGAGTAACCAGATGGTTTAAAAAATTTTGCCCGGGTTGCAATAATCTTGACAACCAAGCAAGATCACATATTCCTAAAGGCGCGGATTCCGTGGTTGTGCTCCTTGCCATAAAAGCAAATCCCTTGAGTAACACTCGGAGAGTAACAGGCGACTCTCGACTCCTCCCATTCAAGTATGGTTCATCATTTTTACGACCTTGGCCAAAACATCTGGAACTACTAAAGTAGTGCTTCATGTTACTAAAATATTGCAAAACTTTTGACTCAACCGAATATATAGAGACGTGGAGGGGATAAATATATTTGTACTAGCCGACTGTTTTGCCAACGTTTCAGTTTCTTTGTTTTGTCTTTTATTTTTTTTAACTTTTTTTTTTTCTTTTCTTTATTTGTTTTTGTTGACACTTTTCTAAGAACCAATAATTTGAAAGGTGGAGTTTTTTCTGTCTTTCAGTCTATCTTTCTTTCTTTCTTTCTTTCGGGGTTGACGGATGCATACATCGTGGGCGGGGTGAGAGGAAGGTATGTTTTATATGATCTGCATACCTGAATGGTTGTGATCCCCAAATTGGCTACGAAAACCGCGGGCAAATCACATATAATGAACAGATGAAGAGCAACAAGACTGATAAGTAAATAAATAAAAATTCGATAGTGGGTGTGGCGTTATAGTGGTAGGGGGGGTAGGAAAATAACCGGATTCTTATTTTACCAAATTATCTGCTAAGATACACAAGCACAAAAAAAAGAAAAATACTTTTCTTTCGCACGACGAATTGCCCGGGGGTGACTGGCTTTTGCGAAAAGAGATATCTTGTTCTGGCCGGCATTTTGTTTAGCTTTGTTTTTATTTTACTTTTTGCTGAGTGTGTTTTTTTTGTGCTTTTTTGTCACAACAAATAAGTCCCATTATATATATATATATATATATATATATATATATATATAAGTTAGACGGTAAAAATAAATATAACTGTCCACAGACATACACATAAATACATACATATATCAATATATATATATATATATATATATATATATATATATATATATATGGAGGGGTAAATTTATAAATATGTTCACAGACATACACCTTGTACATATATGTATTGTATGTATACAATATATATATTATATGTATATATATATATGTGTGTGCGTACATATATATATATATATGTGTGTGTGTGTGTGTGTGTGTGTGTGTGTGTGTGTGTGTGTGTGTGTGTGTGTGTGTGTAAAAATGTATAAAGTAGTTTATACTTATATATAATTCGCATGAGCCAATTTATGTATGTTTGTATATAAGTATGTGTATATGTGTGTATCTGTATGTATGTTGGTATATATGAATATAAAAACATACACACTGGTATATATAAATCGAATGTACCGGTTTATGAGTGTTTATATATAAGTGTGTGCGTGTGTATGTGTAAATGTGTGTATGTATGTCGGTATATATAAATATGTAAACATATACACACTCAAATATTTACATATATTTAGACCCCCACACACACACATACATATATATGGGGGTATCCTCGTGGTGTAATGGTTAAAGCGATAGACTGCGGAATCGTAGTAAGCGAGTTCGAACTCCAGTCGCGCTATTATGTTCAATTTCTGGCAAATACCCTTGGGAAACGTATGAACCCCCTAATCCTCCCACCTATTGGTTAAATAGTATCACTACTGTTCTTCTAGGAGAATGGCTTTGGCATTAAATAACCTACAGAGGTTGATATGCCATTAAACAAAGAAACCAAACCAAACCAAACACACACACACATACACACACACAAACACACACACACACATTTATATATATCTATATATATATATATATATATATATATATATATATATATATATATATATATATATATACATGAAGTGGTTATATTTAAAGGGAATGGACATGCTGAATTGAGTTCAAATCCTGGTCGAAGCTGTTTGCATTTCACATAGCACTTGGGAAAGGTATGCATCCAACTATTCTCCCTTCAGTTATGAGTAAGTACTAGGGCAGACTAGACTCCTAAATCTTGATATAGCAACTGGTCAAGGAAAAGGAAAATTCTGAATTCAAACCTACTAAACTCCACAAGAAAAACTGACATTGTGTCACTTCCTGCTCGTGCGGGGGTGTTGGGTATATATACATCTATGTGTGTGTGTGTGTGTGTGTGTGAGGATGTATATATATATATACTGAGTCATACGCTTATCATACACACACATGTATATATATATATATATATTTGTTTTATACGTACGTAAGTATGAATATTTCCTAATTCTTGATAATTGCTAAATTTTCTAACATCATTGCTATTTTGCTTCTAGGTATCTGCCTCTAAATTACCTTGGTGTAAGCGCTTCTCTTGCTGTAATGGATTCTGAACTAGCCTGGCAGACAATTGTGAGTGAGCTCGATTCTCACTGGGCTCCCCATACTTCTGACTTTGTGTCAAAACAGAGTCCGGTGAATAAATGACCACATTATTGTGGTATAATTGCTACCAATCTCATCTACTTTTCGGTACCTCAGGCGAGTGGCCTTTTACCAGACTTTTAGCAAAAACTTTAGAAATAAATAATCAGGATGTGCGAATCGGCCAGTTGAATTCGAATTAAGTTGAAACTGTTGACTTTTATCTACTTGTAATGCTCTTATTAAAAGCATGAAATTGATTCTCCCTGTGTTCCATCTGTTTTATCTTGACACCAATATCATTTTAAGGAGGTGTACGGTCGCTGTGTTATCTCCTAATAATATAAAACACGAGTACATCTATGTGTCTGTACACATAATATTTAAAAAAGAACGAAAGAAAAGAAAGAAAAGAAGAATGAAAGAAAAACGGAAGGTGAGATCTCTGGCGCTTCTTGTTGTAATCTTTAAAGAAAGAAAAAATTAAAAGAAAGAAAGAAAGAAAGAACGGAACAGAACAGAACAGAACAGAAGGTGAGATCTCTGATGTTTTTTGTAGTAATCTTTAAAGAAAGAAAAAATTAAAGGGAAAAAGAAAGAAAGAAAGAAAGAAAGAAAGAAAGAAAGAAGATGAGATCTTTGATCTTTTTTGTTGTATTCTTTAAAGAAAAAAATAAGATAAAAAAGAAAGAATGAATCATGTGATTTGTGGCTTGCTACATCGAAAGAGAAAGGAAAAGAAAGCAATCTAGTTGTCGGGAAAGCAGACTGACGCCATAGCGGAAGTTTTTGAGTTGGTCTGTTTGGCTATGTATCTTTTGAATTTACATTGACATCAACAGGGAAGAGAGCGACAAAAGAAGAAAGAGAGTCTCCATTTATTAACGACACAGTCAATTTGATTTTTCAGATAATTCTAAGTTTGTTACATGAAAGTTGTGTTTTTTTTTTATTAAAATAACATACGAGATACTTTTTATTTATTGATTTATCCTTTTAGATTCTGAAATCTTTTTAATTTTGATTATAAAAAAGATATTCCATATAAAATTCAACCGTCATTATTATCAACTACTTAGAAGGCATGAATCTACTTCTCTTGTTGATCAGTTCCTCGTCATTAGGATTCAAAAAGAAAAGGTGGGTCAAAACACGATATATTAAAGATTCACTATGGCAATTGACAGAACCGGACATTGGCCTAGCGGTTAGAGTGTTCGCCAATGGCCCAGGAGACCTGGGTTCAATCCCAGATCGAGTCATACCAAAGACTCAAAAAATGGTACTTGATGCCTCCTTGCTTAACACTCATCATTATAAGGTACGGATCAAGGGTAAAGTAGAGCAATCCAGGGAAGGAGTAGCGCCCTCCCCTACACCTTGGTGTAGTAGCTATCGAAAAGGGAGCCTTCGGGTTACCCTCGACTATGGTCGCCAACTTTACTTTACTTTTATGGCAATTGCTGCAAAACACTGAGTAAGCTGTACGTTTCAGAAGGATTGATATAATTTCGTTGATAATTTGACCAATTCTCGATGAAAGGATATCACATTTTAACAACATGGGTAGAAAGAACTAAAAAATCTGTTTAATCATTTAGCGTTTTTTTTTCTTCGGGTATAGAAATCCCATTCACTGGAAAAGAATTGCCCAGTAGGCTGGGGCTGTAGAATACATCGTCTGCATTTCTGCAGAGGTTAAGACCTCACCAATGAGTGTCTTGGATATGACAATAGATAATCTGATGGTGAAGTTTCTGTAATGCTGGAGCTTTGTGGAATGCGGAATACTCGGTCATTACCATCATTCCCAGGCCCACTCTGGTCCGGAGTCCTATCTATGGGTCAAATAGAACTAAACTGTGTAATTACACTAAACTGAATTGTTTGAAATTGAACCTTTTTGACATTGAAACTGTACTTACGCTAAATTGAATTGTTTGATATAGAACTGTTTTGACATTTAACTGTGTGTAAACAAAGATTATATTTATACTAAACTGAATTGTTTAAATTAGAACTAAACTGAATTGCTTGAAATCGAAATATTTTTGACAATTAAATTATGTACTTATGTTAAACTGAATTGTTTGAAATAACACTGTTTATTTGTATGAAAATGGACTTGCCTTTAAATGATATACAAAGGTGGATATGCCATAATGTCCAAACAAACAAACAAACACTGGAAAAGAAAAAAGCGTTTAAACTTTAAACGTAAAATTTTTACTTGTTTCAACAACTTATGTTAAGATTTGAGATTATTTGAATGTAAATCCATCAAGTTATTAGATTACGAAATATCAATTTTTCTAAAACACCCTGTATATCTCTTTGGACCTATTACGAAAACTTTCTTTTACATATATATATACATATTACCATTCAAGAGAGACGAACAAGACATATGGGGCACTACGAGAGTATCAAAGTCGAACATATGAGCAACGATCACTTATGAACACCTGCACATGGACGTACCCGTATTGGACGATCAGCAAAAACTTACTTACATTAGTTCTGTTCGGACACTAGATGCTACCTAGAAGAGCTACCAGGGGAGATGAATGATTGGGATGGAAGACGTCGGAGTCTGTCAGCGTAATTTGATATTTATAATAGATTAAATAGTATCCTTCCTGTTGTTCTACAAGGATGGGATCGCATCAAATAACCCAAGAAGGTTGCTATGCCATTAAACCAGATCAAAGCAAACTAAAAAAGATAGAGCCTATGTAGATCTAATCTTTAATAGTGTAGACACAAAGTCAACAGCACTTGGTGACAATACAAATATACATATATACAGCATCTCTAAGACACCAGTTCAATAGCTCAATATCGAAAAAAACATTCATACCCAAAAACAGATTTTTGGAAAATTCTTACCAAAAACACAATATTAGGACAACAAAATAACAAGCAAAAATTACAGATTCTTGAAGCGCTCCACATCAGAAAGAAACTACCTAAACCGAACTGAATCAATTTTGAATCCAGTACTTAAATGACTTTAGCTATTTGCTGCTATTTATAGAACCAAATTTAAAAATAAATTCTAAACACACCAGCATAAATGATAAACGCTCAATACTTACAAAGTATTAATGTACATGAAAAGGTTATATCGCTTTTGCAATATGCACACCCCTGATGATGGCTCAAAATCGGGCTGAAAGTACCAGGGAGGTTTATACCAGAAAATCGATGCGGCGACTCGAAAGGATGAATACAAAAATGAGTAAACAATGTAGGTCTATATTGTTTAATCAAATATATATTAACAAAAAATGCTGCCTAAATACACACACACACACACACACATACATACACACACATATATATATATATTTATCGATAGATAGAGGGAGAGAGGGAGGTTGAGAGAGTTACGAGGAAAGAGAGAAATAAAATGGAAGAAACAGAAAGATAGCTATATATAAGGGCATGTGTTTCTTTCTGTACTTATATGTCAGTACATACGTATGTAATAAAACAAAGAAACAGTCAGATAGACAGACAGACAGAGACAGAGAGAGAGAGAGAGAGAGATGGGGAGAGGGGGAGGGAGAGAGCTGAGGCGCATTGGCTATATTAGATATTCACAAGATTGCGTAAAGTTGATGTAAGAAATCAGTTAAAATCACACTCACACGCTCTCTCTCTCTCTCTCTCTCTCTCTCTCTCTCTCTCACACACACACACAACACACACACAAATACATACGCATATATATATATGTATACGTGTGTGTCATTTTTAAAGGAAATATGCTATGTTTAAAGATAAATTTCGAACACTACATCACTCAGTTTTTAAACTAAATGCCACTAATGGAAATAGAATCCTTAAAACTTAATAATTCTTTCGTTTTATTTAGCAAATATAAAATTTGATATAGACAAAATTCAAAAGATACAACATCTCATATCCAAAAGCCCTGATGAAGGTTTAATGTTTAAAAAACCGAAACATTAAACGGTGACAAATAATTCAACAATAAATAGAATCATCCTCTAAATACCTTGTTTTTCATATTTTATGTTTAGAGTGTTCGCCAATGGCCTGAAAGACGTGGGTTCAATCCCAGGTCGAGTCATACCAAAGACTCGAAATAGTACTTGATGTCTCCTTGCTTAACACTCAGGATTATCAGGTACGGATCAAGGGTAAAGTGGAGCAATCCAGGGAAAGAAATAGCACCTTGACCTAAATCTTGGTGTCCTAGCTATCGGAAAGAGTTACCCTCGGGTTACCCTCGATTAAGGTCGCCAACTTTACTTAATTACTTACACTTTCTTACCATCAAATCTATTGCCATTTTCCCTGGTATATATATATATATATATATATATATATATATATATATATATATATATATTTGATTGCTGACTTCGTTGATATAGGGTTAGGTTATATCTAAAAAGTAAACAATAACACCTAACAATATTTGTTTTAATTGTAGTGGATTGAGTGTTCACCAATGGTCCGGGAGACCGGGCATTAATTCCAGGTCGCTTCATACCAAAGACTTTGAAAATGGTACTTGATACCTCCTTGCTTAACACTCAGCAATATAAGGTACGTATCAAGGGTAAAGTGGAGCAATCCAGTGAAAGGAGTATCGCCTTCCCCTACACTCGGTGTAGGGGAAGGCGATACTCCTATTGAAAAGGGAGCCTTCTGTTTGCCCTCGACTACGGTCGCCAACTTTACTTACGCTAGAAATAAAAAAAAATCCTGTGTCCTTGGTTCAGATGAAACTTAACCTTTTATTAAAAGAATGTTCCACTTTACTTATTAATTGACAATACTTTCTAGGCATCACACACACACACACACACACACATAAAAAGCAGTTAAAATTCAAGACCCAAGATTTAACATTACTAAACTATACACATACAAAGAAAAACCTCCGAAATACACAACCTCACACACACATACACACACACAATGACCAAAAATAAAACAAATTTTATGGCATCTCAAATATCTAAGACTAATTAGGGAAAAAGAAGCACACCCATAAAAACACGAAGAACACACTTTTAGATAAGGAAAAAGAAGAATAGAAAATAGAGAAAGAAGGAACTGACACCTGGATAAGATCTATCACAAAGGTGATAGTTGCCAAAAAACCAAAAAGGTCTCCTGCCCAAATCATTTTGTGGGGCTGGCAATTTTTTTGGTTTATATAATAATACTGCAGTAATTACACAGTGATAATCCAGTAATACTGGAGCTTCGGGCAATGCGGAGTATCGTTTCATTACCATTGCTCCCTGGTCCACTCTGACCCGGAGTGGTAGCACCTGATATGGTTCTATCTATGGGTTAAATAGAACTGTTTGATATTTAAACTTAGTGTAAACAAATGACTTATGCTAAATTGAATTGTTTGAAATAGAACTGTCTCATCATTTAACTGATTATTGTTTAACTGAATTGTTAATGATACGTAGCTATACTCGGAACCATTTAACTGTGTGTAAACGAATGAGTAATGTTAAATAGAATTATTTGTGTTCAATAGCAATACTTGTAACCACTTCACTGTCTGGCAACCAATTATTAATACTGAATAGAAAAACCAGTATTAACAATAAGTGAAACCATTTAATGGTAGAAACAATAGCAATACTTGTGTGCAAACAAATTAGTTCTAAATCATTTCAAGATGGAATTACCGACAAACTAATCTCTTACATATCATGTGTGCAAACAAATGACTGATTTTAAATTATCATTGTTATAAAGCAATACTTGAAACCATTTAACTGTATGCAAACAAATAATTAATAGTAAATTATTTGTATTTGATAGAAATACCTGAAACCATTTAACTTTGTACAAAAAATGAGCACTGGTTCGTTTAAAAATGTACATACAGAATGTGTTTACAAATCATATATTTATTATATATACAAAACAGGATTTGGCATTAAATAACCAACAATGTTTGATATGCCATTAAACCAAACCAACTCTAAATAAGCAAACAACTTACAATATCTGCACCCGAGCAAAATATTGACATCATATGCATATAGAAACATAAATTTTACCACCGAGAAGTAGAACTAAATTACGATGATCCCGGTAATTTATATCAGCATCTGCTAGGAAAAAAATCCTTTATTGCATCACTCCCAGTTCCACTCTGGTCCGGAGTGGTAGCACCTGACATGGTCATATTTCTAGATCAAATAGAGCCAAGATGTGTACTTATGCTAAACTGGATTGTCTGAAATAGAACTGTTTTTGACATTGAAACTGTGCTTATGCTAAACTGAATTGTTTGAAATAGAACAGTTTTGACATATTTTTGTGAACAAAAACTATGCTTATACTAAACTGAATCGTTTGCAATTCAATTCGACGTTAAATAACAAAAAAAAAAGAGTTGATACACCTTAAAACCAACCAACCAGCCAACCCTTCCTCAAGAAAAAGGAACCGCAGAATTAATAAAAACTACAAACACTTGGCTTTTATGTGAACTCAGATAAAACAAAGTTCATGTGTTTTAAACAAGGAACCATCTCTATTTTAAGTGATAAGCTTCTGAAATAAGTTGACCAATTCACATAACTCGGCAGCAATAATATTATCAACTAAAAACCGATATCAACATACGCATAAATATATAGAAATCGGATGTCTTTGATAAAATAAAACAGGACTTCTTTCGAGGTGTGGCAGTGTCAGTACTACTGAACGGATGCACCACCTATACTCTGAGGGACCGCATTGAGAAAAAAGCTAAATGAGAACTACAGAAAATGTTACGTGCAGTTTTGAACAAATCCTGGAACAACACCTCACAAAAAATAGCTGTACAGCCACTTACCTCCAATCTCACAAACCATTCTAGTAAGACGAACAAGACAAGCGGGGCACTACGGGAGAAACAATGATGAAATACATAAATGGCTTCCTCTTATGGACTCTCAAAGATGGGAGCGCCAGCGCTGTCTAACCAGGAATTATTTATTCGTCAGCTCTGCGCGGACACTGAATGCTGTCTAGATAATCTGCCAGAAGTGTTGGACAATAGAGGCTGATGGCATGAGAGTGGGGGGAAGAGACTGGTAACACCATACAATCAGCAAGCCTTGATGAGATAGGTAAATTGTAAGATATGACCAGATTGAGATAGATTGATATATAATCAACAAATTGGAGCAGATAGGTAGATAGATAGATAAACAAACTGTGATAGATAGATAGATAGATAGATAGATAGATAGATATGAACAGACTGAGATAGATAGATAGATAGATAGATGGATAGATAGATAGATAGATAGATAAACAAACTGTGATAGATAGATAGATAGATAGATAGATAGATATGAACAGACTGAGATAGATAGATAGATATATAGATAGATAGATAGATAAACAAACAAACTGTGATAGATAGATAGATAGATATGAACAGACTGAGATAGATTGATATATAATAAACCGATTTGGCTGACAAATTGACTGACAGACAGACAGATAATCTCGAAAACAATTTATTATACTGATAACTTCGATTCTGCAACCCAATTTTATTTTTCTGGTCCGCTTTACATACTGCATATCGGGCTTCACGTCTCATATGATGCACATGTTTAAACGTAGTGTGCTATATCATCTTGTTTGCTTTTTTAATTACTCTCTGGTTGTCCTGCTATTCGCTGTCCATTCGCAAAATATGTCACGTAAGCCAATCGGATGAGTTGAATGGTTTCCATAAAGCTCTGGTTTGTGAAATTTCAACTGCAAATATGGACGAGCTGTTTAGCCAGCGGTCATCTTGAATTTGACCATTACTCTCAGAAATCGGTAACAGACTCTCAGACATTGTGTTTGTAAATATTGATTGCTTGAGGCGAAGGGGAACGAGATATAATGGAATCTTTTCTTACCCAGAATTGGTTTGAGTAGGTTCGCCACAATGATTTGGCGGCACTGGCAAGCTCATTTTGGCAAAAGAGATACAAGATATCATTTCAGTCGGTTTGTTGGTTGGTTGGTTGGGTTTAATGGAATATCAACTAGTTTCGGTTATTTAGTGCTGAATCCATTTTTATACATATGAATAGTTCTATTTCAAACAATTCAGTTTGGCGTAATTATACAGGTTAGTTCTATTTGACCCCTAGATAGGACCTTATCAGTGCTACCACTCCGGGCCAGATTTGGTCTGGGAACGATGGCAATAAAGGGATTCTCTGCATTTCCCAAGGCTCCAGTTTTGCTGCAGCCCCATCATTAGATTGTTTATTTTCATATTCGAGACACTCCTTGGAGGAGTCATACCCCTCTATTGGGATGCAATTGGTGTATTCTACAGCCCCAGCCGACTGGGCCACATTTCAGTGTGTTTTATTCATCAGCCACCTTCAATATATCGGTAGATATCTAAACGTAATAACTCTTTCTTCTACTGTGTTCATCAACGAGGATGGCTCTGGCATTAAATAATACTCAAAGGTTGATGTGCCATTATACAAAGAAACCAAACCAACCTAACCTGAATTTTAAAAGTGAGCATTGTTTATCCTGAATTTATATGTCACTGATGCTACGTATAGGTGAACGTTTTAAGAGAGTTTGGCCTCTAGTTTCGTTATTATGTTCACTTTTGGACTAATACCCTTAGGAAAAGTATAAACCCTCTTATCTCTGCTAGGTACCACAACTGTTTTTCTACAAGGATGGCTTTGTCATTAAATAATCCACAAAGGTTAATATGCCACTAAACAAAGAAACTAAACCAACTAAACTCTCCTTGGATTATTACCTTTTAGTCTAATCTTTAGACTGTTTTCCTCACATACACACACACACACATACATATATATATATATATATATATATATATATACCAACCCCTCCGCTCGGGAAGGATATGACACAAGGTCAATTTTTAAGCGGAGTTTAACAGGTTTGAGTTCAGAGTTTTCCTTCTCTTCAACTAGTGGCCTCACCAAGACTGAAGAAATCAGTCTGCCCTACTATTCACCCATAGCTGGAGGGAGAATAATTGGATTCATACCTTTCCCAAGAGTATTAGTGCTATGTGAAATGAAATCAGCATCTATCTATCTATCGATCCCAATCCCTCCGCTCGGGCAGGATATGACACAAGGTCAATTTTAAGCGGAGTTTAACAGGTTTGAATTCAGAGTTTTCCTTCTCCTCGACAAGTGGCCTCACCAAGACTGAAGAACCCAGTCTGCCCTACTATTCACCCATAGCTGGAGGGAGAATAATTGGATTCATAACTTTCCCATGTGTATTAGTGCTATGTACATATATATATATATATATATATATATATATATATATATATATGGAGAAATGATAGATTTTGGTAGATCTGACAGTATGATAAAAATAAGTGGAAAAACTGAACACTTTCAACAGGTTTAGTAATGAGTTTTTTCGTGAATAAAGAACGAAATATCACTACTAAACCCGTTGTAAGTGTTTGGTTTATCTACTTTTCCACTTATTTCTATCATATATATATAAATATATGATAGAAATATATATGATAGAAATAATATATATATATATATATAGTCATCCACAGACAAACTGTTTCGTTGTATCACAATTCGTCAGTATGGCTAGATACGTAAGACGCTTTAAGCTGGGGTCGAAACTCGCCCAACTACGTTAGACATAATATCATACCGCTCAGCCATAAGCCGATATCCTGAATGTGCATATTATTGATGTTATGTTTATATAACACACGAACAATATATTTATTTATATAGATTATAGTTCAAATTGAAATTGTAAAGAATATTGTATTTTTTTTTACCAAACAGCATTCACGACATTGATGACTTATTTTGAAAGATTATTAATACGAATAATTGTTACTTTAAAGTAAATAAGCATAAAAACAAAGATTTTTCAGCGAAAAACTAAGTTCGAACTCCAGTCGCGATAATATACTCACTTTTGGACAAATACCCTTGGAAAAGGCATGAACCCTCTCATCTGCCAAGTACCACTACTGTTCTTTTACAAGGATAGCTTTGTCAATAAGATAACCCACAAAGGTTGATATACCTTTAAACAAAGAAAGCAAACCAAACCAAATTTGTCTGTGGTGGGAATCCCGATATTTTAAAGATCTTTGCTTCAAGGGATCCGTCCCCACGGGCAGCACCTGACAAAGACTAAGCAACTTTTTTTCTTTTTTTTTTTTTTTGCTCTTGTTTGTACATTTGTTTGTTGAGGGACCTCTGACTAAAGGAATTGATATTGCGACTCATTTTGTCAGTGACAGGAAAAGATTAGATCAATAAGAGGGAAGAAGCGGTTATTTTAGCGACACAATTCAGATAAAGAAACAAAAAGAAAGAAAACATGAATTGATAAATATTTTTGATAAATTAAATTGGATGTATGACTCTCTCTCTGAGTGTCTTACTTTCTCTCTCTCACACACTCTCTCTTTCATTCTGTCGCTCTTGCTCTCTCTCTCTCTCTCTCTCTCTCTCTCTCTCTTACTGATTCACTTTATCTGTCTCATTCTCTGACTCACTCACTCTCTCTCTCTCAGTCTCAGTGTCTCACTTTCTCTCTCTCTCTCACTCTCTCTGTCTTTCTGTCTCTCTATGACTTACTTTATCTGTCTCTCACTCTCTCACTCTCTCACTCTTTCAGTGTGTCACTTTCTCTCTCACTCTCTCTCTCTCACTCACTCTCTCTCTCACTCTCTCTCTCTGACTCACTTTATCCGTCTCTCATCCTCTCACGCTCTCTCTCTCTCTCTCTCTCTCAGTGTCTCACTTTCTCTCTCTCACACACTCTCTCTTTCATTCTGTCGCTCTCTCTCTCTCTCTCTCTCTCTCTCTCTTACTGACTCACTTTATCTGTCTCATTCTGTCGCTCTTGCTCTCTCTCTCTCTCTCTCTCTCTCTCTCTCTGAGTGTCTCACTTTCTCTCTCTCACACACTCTCTCTTTCATTCTGTCGCTCTTGCTCTCTCTCTCTCTCTCTCTCTCTCTTACTGATTCACTTTATCTGTCTCATTCTCTGACTCACTCACTCTCTCTCTCTCAGTCTCAGTGTCTCATTTTCTCTCTCTCTCTCTCTCTCTCTCTCTCACTCTCTCTGTCTTTCTGTCTCTCTCTGACTTACTTTATCTGTCTCCCACTCTCTCACTCTCTCTCTCTTTCAGTGTGTCACTTTCTCTCTCACTCTCTATCTCACTCACTCTCTCTCTCACTCTCTCTGACTCACTTTATCCGTCTCTCAGCCTCTCACGCTCTCTCTCTCTCTCTCTCTCTCTCTCTCAGTGTCTCAATTTCTCTCTCACACACACTCTCTCTTTCATTCTGTCGCTCTCTCTCTCTCTCTCTCTCTCTCTCTCTCTCTCTCTTACTGACTCACTTTATCTGTCTCATTCTGTCGCTCTTGCTCTCTCTCTCTCTCTCTCTCTGAGTGTTTCACTTTCTCTCTCTCACACACTTTCTCTTTCATTCTGTCGCTCTTGCTCTCTCTCTCTCTCTTTCTCTGTTACTGACTCACTTTATCTGTCTCATTCTCTGACTCACTCACTCTCTCTTACTCTCTCTCCCTCAGTGTCTCACTTTCTCTCTCTCTTTCTCTCACTCTCTCTGTCTTTCTGTCTCTCTCTGACTTACTTTATCTGTCTCCCACTCTCTCACTCTCTCTCTCTTTCAGTGTGTCACTTTCTCTCTCACTCTCTCTCTCTCACTCTCACTCTCTCTCTCTCTCTGACTCACTTTATCCGTCTCTCATCCTCTCATTCTCTGTCTCTCTATCTCTCTCTCTCTCTCTCTCACAGTGTCTCACTTTCTCTCTCTCACACTGTCTCTCTCTCTCTGTCACTTTCTCTCTCACTCTGTCACTCTTCTCTCACTCTCTCTCTCTCTCTCTCTCTCTCTCTCTCACTGACTCACTTCATCTGTCTCATTCTCTCACTTACTCTCTCTCTCTCTCTTTCTCTCTCACTCACTCTCCCTCGCACCCTTTCCACATATCCTTTTACATCTTTCTCTCTTTCCTTCTATTTCACTTTCACTCTTTCTTTCTTTTTTCACTCCACTTCTTCCTCTCTCAAGTGCTTTTTTATTCCTCCCTTCACTTCATGCACGGCAGTTGTAGGCTTATGCCAGCCTTAGTATGGGGTCAGGTCTCTTTGCTATCTTGCATATATTTACCCCACCCCACGAGCGATATGTGACACAAAGTCAATCTTTATACGGAGCTCTAGTAGATTTCATTTAGAGCTTTCCTTCTCCTCGATTGGTTGCCCAACAAAGACTATAGCAGGCTCTGCTCTACTACTTGCCCATAGTTTGGAGAAGAACTGATAGATTCATGCCTTTGAAAATAGCATTATATGTAGTGTACTCCATCTTACACTACGTAGAATATTACATCTGTTGTGAGTTTTTGATCAAGAAATTTGTGCGTTTTGAGACCCACTAAATTGGGCATAATTCACCAACTGACATTTCGATAATGAATATCAACTGCACTTTGACCTCGGAAATATAAGCACCAACTTACAAATTTGAGGTCAAATCGAACTCATCTTAGAGTCAAGTAACACATTTAAAATGGAAAGCTCAGTCATCTGGTGTAGTGCAACAGAATAATCCGACTGCATTTTTTCAGAGGTGTATGACACTAGAATATCTGATGGTGTGGCTCCTGTTCTGGAGCTTTGATGAATCCAGAGGGCTCCTTCATTGCCATTATCCCAAGTCCACACTGACTAGGAGGGCTCGTACCTGTTAGGGTCGAATCTATTGGTTAAATAGAACTATTCAATTATTTACAATATTTGCAACCATTTAACGATCAGCAAATAGAAAAATGAGTGTTAGAGAGCAATACTTGCAACCATTTAACTATGTGCAAACAAATAATTGATAAAAGAATTATTAAAGTTGAGCATCATTGACTGATAGAATTTAACCATGTGCAAAGAAATGAGCTCTTGCTTGTAAAAAATGTTACCTACAAACAGTTCGCTTACAAATCATATGATCTACATATCTATATCTATATCTTTATCTATCGATATATATATATATATATATATATATATATATATATATATATATATACGATAAGTTTCCAGACCTTTTTCGTATGGGCATTTAAAATAGTATTCAGTATGTTGTTGCCAAACATCTTATGAGATGACTGACCAATTTTTATGATTTTAGGTTCAAAGGAACAGCTACAACAGGAATTGGAATACACCCTACTAAAGCCTGATTGTCACAGCTGGTGAATTTCAAAAATGTAATCTGACACTTTAGAAGAATGATATGCAACAGAATTCTATTTTAAACTTGGAAAAAATGACACAGAAACGTATGGAATGCTTCAGACTGCTTTTGGAACATCTTGCATAAATCGAGCATCAGTTTTTGAGTGGCATAAGAGATTCAAGGAAGGCAGGGAGTCTGCGAGGGATTATGAGAGGTGTGGGGGAAGTAAGGAAGTCAATACACCAGAGTTGATTGGCGAAACGATTAGGTTTAGGGTTACTATGTTGAGGCTTTAAGGGAGTTCAGGAAGAGATTCCTAGGGAAGAGGCCAGCACTCTTCAAATCGGGTCAGTTGCATTTCCAGCAGGACAATGCACCAGTCCACAACTCCATCGTTGTCACCGACTATTCGATCAAGATGGGCATCAAGACAGTTCCTCAGCCTCCTTATAGTCCAGACGTTGCTCCCTGTGACTTTTGGTTATACCCTAAGCTCAGAGACTGTCATTATGAGACAATTGAGGAGATGAAAGAGGCTGTGACGAAGGTCATTGACACGCTCACACAGGAGGACTTCCATGGAGCCTTCCAGAAGTTGTTGGAACAGTACAACAAGTGCATTGCAGCCGGAGGAGATTACTTCGAAGGCGACAAGGGTTTCATTCGTAAACTATCAATAAAGTGGCCTTACGAAAAAAGTCTGGAATATAGTATATAGTGTCTCAATATATGTGAACTACAGTGACCACTAATAACTCATCAAATAATAATGTTGCGTTTTTTTTGTTTCAGATTTGAAAATAATATTCTATAACAATTATCAATCCTCGATTAATTCTGTCCATATATATATATATATATATATATATATATATAGTTTGTCTCAAAATAGATGCGACTCATTAATATGATAAGGATTTATTACTGAGACACGAAACTAACAGAAAATGTGAGTCCTGGAAGATGTTATAATAGCAAATAAAAAAACATTGATTTGACGTACGATTTACCGGACGTGTTCGAAAAGACCGGCATTGCACTTGTCTCAATAATAAAACATTATCATGTTAATGGGTTCCATCTATTTTGAGACAACCTATATATATATATATATATAAACAGAATTTGGTGTTAAATAACCAATAAGGGTTGATAAGACATGAAAAACACAACCAACTCATTAAGATTACCTGGCATGTTTCATATATATATATATATATTGTCATCCACGGACAGCCTGTTTCGTTCTATCAAAACTCTTCAGTGTGGCTAGACACGTAGGATGCTTAAAGCCGAGATCGAAATCCATCCAACTTTATGTTAGACTTAGTATCGGACCGCTCGGCCAACAAGTGTACCACGTTGACTAAGGGAATTATAAGGTCTTTATGTCACGCGGTCAGTTATCTTTCTACCTATACATTACTGAAATTCTAACAGCATTTTGATATATTTGATTGGTGCCGAGTGAATTGTCAAAATGTAGGAGAAAAATTGCATCCGATTTAGAATTTAAAAGAAAACAATGTTCACAATGTCAAATACAGACCATAGAGTACTGATGTCCATTTGACGATTGTGCAGCTCACTGTACGTGATAATCGAAGTCATGAGCAGAATATGACATAGGGAGAACCTTAATATTTTAGATTATATACATGTTGTGGGGGTAGGGTTAAAAGATAGACTACAACGATTTCTACAACCACTACTAATTATAATAGAGAATGTGATGAATAAAATTCACGGGGCTGTAGAATACGCTGACTGCATCTCTGCAAGGGGTAACCCTCCTCCTGATGAGTGTCCTGGATATGACACTAAACAATCTGATGGTGAGGTTCCAGTAATGCTGGAGCTTTGGGGAATGAGGAGTACTCCTTCATTGCTATCGCTCCCAGGTCAACTCTGGCTCGAAGTGGTAGCACCTGAGAGAGTTCTGTCTACAGGTCGAATAGAACTAAACTGCGTACTTATGCTAAACTGAATTGTTTAAAAAGGAACTGTTTTTCTATGCTGAATTGGATTGTTTGAAACAGAACTGTTTTAGACATTGAAACAGTACTTACGCTAAACTGAATTGTTTGAAATAGAACTGTTTATTGTTTGAAAATGGACTTGGCATTAAATAACCTATAAAGTCTGATAAGCCATAAAACCCCCCAAAAAAACAAGCAAGCAAATCAGGGATTTTGACATACAAACGGATCACTCAATCCCGGCCAGATGAGTAGACATAGTTTTAATTAGCAAGAAGAAAAGAACCTGCCATCGGGTTGATTTACCGTTCCAACAGACCACAAAGTGAAAAAAATGTTTAAAGCGAAAAGATAAACGAATACTTGGATTTTTCTTGGGAACTAAAAAGAAAACTATGAAACATGAAGATGATGGTGATACCAATTATAATTGGCGCACTAGGAACAGTCTTTAAAAGCTTTAAAAACTTGGTAAAAAATTGAAGGAATTTGAAATCAGAAGAATCGAAACCATTCAGTTTACTACATTGCTAAAATCGGTTAGAATAATCGGAACAGTCTGGGAACCCTAGGAAACTTGCTGTCGCTCAAATTTCAAAAACAGACACCAACTAGTATGAAAAACTCCCAAGGAGTATAATAATAATAATAGGAACCTATCATATCCAAGCAAGAATAGATAAGACGCAACAAAACAGCAGATGTAGGTAATATGCTGATAGAGACGAAACGATAAATCACATAAAATACAAATGCAGCAAATTAGTTCAGAAAGAGTATAAGGCTAGATACGATTGGGTAGGGAAAATGATCCACTGGGAATTGTGCAATAAATTAAAATTTAACCATACGAACAAATATTATATACATAACGCAGAATCTGTCCTGGAGAATGAGATACACAATCTCCTCTAGAATTTTAAGATACAGACGGATTACCTAATTTGGACCAGACAACCAGACCTAGTATTAATCAATAAAAAAAGAGAACTTGCCGAATTGTGAACTTTCCTGTCCCGGTTGACCACAGGGTAAAACTGAAAAAAGTGAAAAAAGAGATGAGTACCAAGACTTTGCTAGAGAACCAAAAAACTGTGGAACATGAAAGTGATGGTGATGCCAATTGTAATTGGCGTACTCGGTATGATCACAAAATGATTGGATGACTTGGAAATAAGAGGACGAGCCGAGACCATCCAAAATACAGCATTGTTGAGATTGGCCAGAATACTAAAAAGAGTCCAGGAAACTAGAGGAGACTTGCTGTCACTTAAAATCCAGTGGAAAAACCATCAACTAATGCTGATGCGAAAAACTCTCAAATGACTAAGATGTTGATGATAATAATGTAGACTGTGCGAACCCAAAACTGAATCCATTGACCGCTTTATGTCCGGTTGCCCAATCTTAACACCAAGAGAATATAAAAAATTCATGATAAAGTAGAACATTATATTCATGGGAAAATATGCAAATATGATGGTATATTAGATTGTTAAAAATGGTATAAACACCAACCACAACTAATAACAAGCGAAAGGAGCTACTTTTCTCTTAGATTTTGCTAACCAAACTAATCGAAAAATTATAAAGAGCAATTGAGCAGATTTAGTGGTTAAGGACTTTAATGAAAAACATGCTTTCTAATAGGCCAAAACCAATAAATGATAATATCGTAAAGTTGGCGACCGTAGTCGAGGGCGACCGTAGTCGAGGGCGACCAGAAGGCTCCCTTTTCAATAGCTACTACACCGAGATGAAGAGGAGGGCCCAACTCCTTTCCCTGGATTGCTCTACTTTACCCTTGATACGTTCCTTATATTGCTGAGTGTTAAGCTTGGAGGTATCAAGTACCATTTTTAAAGTCTTTGGTATGACACGATCTGGGATTGAACCTAGGTCTCCCAGATCATTTGCGAACACTCTACCAACTGGTCTATAATTGAGAAAATATGGTACCTTAAAACGGCCGTTCCAGTAATACTGGGCGCACTGACAATAAAAGAACAGATAAATACATTAACGGAGGTGCCCGTGGTGTAGGTGGAGGTGCCCGTGGTGTAATGGTTATCGTTGTAGGAAATGGACACGGCGACACGAGTTCAAATCCTGGACCTGGCTAATTGCATTTCACATAGCACTAATACCCTTGAGAAAGGTATGAATCCAATTATTCTCCCACCAGCTATGGGTAAATAGTAGGACAGACTGGGTTCTTCATCCTTGGTGAGGCAACTAGTCTAGGAGAAGGAAAACTCTGAATTCAAGGCTAATAAAATTCTTTTAAAAATTGACCTTGTATCATATCCTGCCCGAGCGGAGGGGTTGGTAAATATGGATAAATACATTAACAAGATATGTGACAAGTCTACCCTATACGAAAAACAAAAATTTGTGGAACTGCACATTTCTTTTGGAGAATACTATCAATGTGATTGGAAAAGAAATACCCAGAAGAGGCGACAAAAAAGAATATATATATATATATATATATAAGGGTTACAACCACACTCATTCCTCACAACCTGTAACTTAAAAACTAACCATAATAATGAATTTTTATTACAACAATAAGTAAAAGTTGGCGACCATAGTCGAGGGTAACCCGAAGGTTCCCTTTTCGATAGCTACTACACCAAGGTGTAGGGGAGGGCGCTACTCCTTCCCTGGATTGCTCTACTTTACCCTTGATCCGTACCTTATAATGCTGAGTGTTAAGCAAGGAGGCATCAAGTACCATTTTTTGAGTCTTTGGTATGACTCGATCTGGGATTGAACCCAGGTCTCCCAGGCCATTGGCGAACACTTTAACCGCTAGGCCAATAATGACACTCAATTATATACTTAAGAAATGCTTTAAGAGTTACAAATTTACAAAATCACCAGAAAAGATAAACCAACTTATATATATATATATATAGATTGATATAAATGATTGATATTAACATATATGCCAACCCAGTCAGCTAGGGGGCTGTTGAATACATCAATTGCATCTCTGCAGAGGGGTACGACTTCTTTACCAACGAGTGTCCTGGATATGACATTAAACCATCTAATGGTGAGGCTCCACGAATTCTAGAGTTTTGGGGAATGTGGAGTACCCCTTTATTGCCACCGCTCCCTGGTCCACTCACGCCAGAAGAGGTAGCACCTAATAGGACCCTATCTATGGATCAAATAGATCATTTTGACATTTAAACTATGAAAAAAATGACTTATGATAAATTGAATTGTTTGAAAGTGAACTATTTAAAAGTGTGAACAAAAGATTGATATTTAATTGAATTGTTAGTGAAACATTTAACTTTGATTTATGCTAAAGTGAATTGTTAGAAATAGAGCAGTTTGTGTATCTAAAAAACGTATTTACAAATCTTATATATTTAGTATATATGTAAAAACAAAATCTGGCATTGAATAACCAACAATTGTTGATATGCCATAAAACCAAACTTAACTAAACCTAATATATTTGCAAAAAAAGGAAAAAGAACTAGAAACCCTTATAAGAACTCCAAGAATATACAACCTTGATATAGCAATGGAATATGGCCTTACAAAAACTATGCCATGCTGATTAGTTGGTTGGTTGGTTGGTTGGTTGGTTGGTTGAATGGCTAGTTGGTTGGTTGGATTTTATGACATATCAACCTTTGTAGGTTATTTAATTCCAAGTCCATTTTTATACAAATAATCAGGCAAACAATTCAGTTTAGCATGAGTACACAGTTTAATTGTCAAAACATCTCTATTTCAAGCAATTCAGTTTAGTCAAACAGTTCTGTTTCAAACAATTCAGTTTAGCGTAAGTAGGCAGTTTATTTCTATTTAACCCACAGATAGGGTCCTATCAGGTGCTACCATTCCAGAGTGGACCTGGCAGTGATTTTCTGACTGGGGTTAAGTGAACTGTTCGTATATCAAAATTCAAGAAAATCTCATTCTCTCGGGCAGTTTCTGGTTTGTGCATATACCATTTGTAAATATGGTCGAATAACAATCTGTTATTAAACTGTGTACTTGCATTTAAACTGCATACCTATACTAAACTGAATTGTTTGAAATGGAACTGTTTTTGATATCTACATTGTTTTTATGCTAAACTCAATTGTTTAATATAAAACTGTTTCGACATTTAACTGTGTGCAAACAAAATTTATACTTATACTAAACTGAATTAGCAGAATTAGAATGTGTACTCATGCTAAACTGAATTGTTTGAAACAGAACTGATTATTTGTATAAAAATGGATTTGGCGTTAAAAAAAACAACAAAGGTTGATATGCCATAAAACCCAAACAACCAACCGACCCGGTCAGTAAACCAGACCTAGAGATAATAATCAAGAAGTCATCTGGTGGATTTAGCCGTTCCACTTGACAACGAAGAGAAAATGAAAGAAAAATTAAAGATGTACAAATACTTGTAACTCCACAGAGAAATAAAAAAGACAAAGGAACATCATAGAGACGGTGATATCATTTATAGATGTGATTATATGAATAGTCTTCAAAGGACTTAGAAAAAAAATGGCAGATTTTGATAATCAGAGGAAGAATCAAGACCATCGAAACCACAGCATTGTTAAGAAGAGCTAGAAGACTAAGAAGAGTCCGGGAGAGCTGAAGAAAATTCAGACTCCAGTGAAAGACTATTAGCTGATGCTGGTTTGAAAAACTCACAAGGAGAAAAATAATGATAAGCACTAAGTATCTTCTCAATCCTGATATATATATATATATATATATATATATACGTGTGTGTGTGTGTGTGTGGTAAACCCATCTGTCAGTTTATCTATCTATAAGTGTCTTCGAATTTATCAATCTAAAACTCTCATCATATCTATCTATCTATCTATCTCAGTCTGTTCTTATCTATCTTCCTGTGTGTTTATCCATCTACTGATAAGTCTGTCAATATCTATCTATTCGTTTATATCTCTATATATCGAACAATTCATTGCTCTGTCTGTTTGTCTGTCTGTCTGTGTGTCTCTCTCTCCCTCTCTCTCTCTCTCCACAGACACACACACATATATATAAATATCTATCTCTCTCTCTTTTCTTATCTATTTAGTGAATGTTAAGGTGACTATTTAGAAGAAAATTAATGTTTCTTTCAATGTCCTTCTGGTAAATACAGCTCATTTTCATTTGTTTTGTCTTTTTCTTTCTTCAGCTTTCCAATTTTTCCAATCATTTATCGCCTGAATTCCCAATATTTCTTTAAAATAGATAAATATTTTTTTTAAAAAAAGAGGAAATAACTATCTTTTTTATATTAATGTTTGATAGCGTAATTAATTTGCGAATGGTGCGAGGTGGTTATGAAGGATTCAAATTAATGTTTAATTAAAATTGCAGTTTTTCTATTCAGTTAAATAACAATTAGTTATATCAGAATCTAAGAGAATCTTATGCGTCTCATTTTTTAGGACGGATTCCAAATTTGTCCATATGTACCACCCCGGCATCCCATAAACGCTTTTTACGCTAAGCCATGACATTTGTACCACAACGATTCTAAAGGGTCTATGAGTGTAGCACTACCCCTAAAGTTTCAGTCGGACCCCCATTGTAATCACATAGGGAAAAAAGTGTCGAACACCAAAACACCGTCTGTTGGTTCGCTAATTTTAAAAAAGTTGATTTGCTACTACCCTTCAATCGTATTCGTCGAAAAGAGAGAAATAGAGAATGAACTGATTCCCCCACTTTAGACAGACAGAGAGAAATAAACTGTTCTGGGAAGATAAGGCAGACTCAGACCTTGATATTATCTTTATTGTTTACTGCCGTAGTTCTTTGGGTATTCTGGTTGCTTCTTCATAACCGCCTGGCTAAGAGCTCTGGTGTAGGTTGGCCTCTACGCGGAGCTTACTCAAAATGGATGCCGTATCTTTCGACCCGTCTTCACATCTCTGCGTATTCACTCCAACTTTTTTCTTTTTCTGTTTTGTGTTCCACGTCCACTTTAAAGGCTTTCTGTTTGAGTTTCTTTCAGTCAATCTCAGTCATCGGCCGATTTCTATTTTTAACATGGTCATCTGCTGCTATCCTAATCTAAATATCGGGAACAACTGATCACTTTCCTATTCATTTCCCCATTATCATCATGCCTCTCTCTCTCTCTCTCTCTCTCTCTCTCTCTCTCTCTCTCTCTCTCTCTCTCTCTCTACTTCAAATCTCTTTCTCATATATGTCCCACCTTTTCACTGTCCTCTGGTTGACCTCTAAATCTAGCTAACAAACAACAAGAAATCAACCTGATAATATTACACATATACCATTTGATGGTATCGTTAAATTTTAATCACTTGCACATATTATTATTATTATTATTATTATCAATATACTCCTTGAAATTTTTTCACACCATCGTTAGTTGATGGTCTTTCACTGAAACGGCAAATCTCTACAGGACTCTTCTCAGTATTCAGGCCGATGTCAACAATGATGTGGTCTCAATTCATTCTCAGGTTTCCAACTCATCCAATCACCTTTCCCAGTCTTTTGGTATCATTCCAAGTGCGCCAATCACAATCGGTAATCACCGTTACCTTCATGATCCACTTCTTTTTTAGCTCTCTGGCAAGGTCTAAGAACTTGTCTCTCTTTTCATTTTCTTTGATTTTAAATTTGTGGTCCACTAGGGAAGCAAAATCAACTACATGGCAAGTTTTTTATTATTAAGATTATTACTAGGTCTGATCTTTTAACTAGGATAAGGTGATTTTTATATATTTCAAATTCCCAGAAAATTATATCCGTTTCATATTTTAGGACGGATTCTAGTTTGTGCATATACCATTTTGTAGAATGGTCACATTTCCCAGCGGATCACCTTCCCCATTCAGTCGTGTCTGGTCTTATACCCCACTGTGAGATTTAGTCTGTTTGTCGCTTGAAATATCCATCCAGTTGTTTTTCTTCTCATTTCTGTTTCCTACTTTTTGTTGGTATTCTGAGTGAACTTATACTATCAGTGCTGTTTCTAGTCACTGAAATTAGAACTTAGTTTCCAGAAGCTTTCTAATTCTTCTGAGGCATTCTTTTTCTATTCTTTTATTTCATTGCTTGTTTGATGGTGTCCGCTTCCAGCATTCCCAAATACTTGTAATTTTCCTTTTCTCCCAGGCTTCTGATTATTTCTTCATTTGGAAGTTTTATTTATTTCGTTATTTTTTCTTTTTCTGTTTTTCATTATGAGCATGCTAAATTCCATTCCTATATCCTGGTTGTATGTATCAAAGTCTGTGATACATTTTCATTTTTTGCAAATAGCTTGATGTGGTTCATATACATTTCTTTTGACTTTGTAAATTTGTAGCCCCTAGTGAACTTTCTAAGAATATAATTGAGGGGAATGTTTGCTATTACAAACAGTTATGGCGAGAACGCATCTCCCTGGAATATACCTCTCTGGATTTTCATCTCTTTTAAAGTTTATCTTCTTGCTGTTAATTACACTTTACAGTTTTATCATGGTTTCCGGGATAAATTTACTGACTTTTTGGATATCTTGCACATTTTCTAACAATCTATTATAAAGATTTTCAGGACCATATCATAGGCTTTTTTGCAGTCGATCCACGTCAAATCTACATTTTTCCGCTTCGCTTTGCTCTCCTTTA
This sequence comes from Sepioteuthis lessoniana, assembly GCA_963585895.1. NCBI lineage: Eukaryota > Metazoa > Mollusca > Cephalopoda > Myopsida > Loliginidae > Sepioteuthis > Sepioteuthis lessoniana. The sequence continues at coordinate 18,384,027 of OY757942.1, forward strand.
AGATGTGTTGATCAATGAACCGTAAATCACCAGTTCTCTTGTTCCTCTGTAGCATCCTTCGTGTTCTTAGGGAAACAGTCCACCGCATACAAGCGAGTCATAGATCTTCCTAATTTATGCGGTTAGGATTTTCCACATTTATAGTTGCTGGAGGTGGTTCCTTTGGCCTTTCTGGGTCAAGCTAGTTATCTCCTTATTCATATATTCGCGTACTATTACTTCTTCTAATCTACTCAGTTCAAGAGGAAGTTTGCCATGGATGGATGTGAACTTTTTAACCCGAATCTAAGCAAGTCATTAGGTCCAGGCGTTTTCCAATAGGTACTTTTTTGAGAGTTGCTCCAATCGATTCCCGGTGTATGTTGCCCCCGGGCCATTTTCGAGTTCTTGTGATTCTTTTTTTATGTTATTTGTGTATTCAGGTTTTCTGTTATGTTCTATCTGTTCCCATATGTTACTCCAAAATTGTGTTGCTTCCTTTGCATCCGGTTATTGGGTTCTAATCGTGCATTCTCCACCTACTTCTTGGTAGAATTTTCTTTAGTTCTTTTGTAATGTCCCATTTGGTTTATATTACTTTAACTTGTCTCGATATCTTTTTAGTCACCCTTTTTTCGCCAGTATCCTTTGATTTATCTCTTCAAGTTGTATTATCAGACTTGTCTGTTGTTGTGAATTGAATTACCATGACCAGAAAATCCGGTGGCGAACACTTACGCATAACATACAGAAACACTGGACAGCTATTTCGACCTAATTTGGTCTCATCAGCAGTGTATACTATGATCTGCACCTCTGGATATCGAACCAGCGACCACAGATTGCAGAGCAGAAACTCTACAACTGAGCCACTGCTCATATCGCACACAAGTCATGGTAATTGCGTGGCCAATTGATCTGAATGTGTCTTACAAGTTACATCCGTACTCTTTGAAGAGGACATGGTTACATCCGTACTCTTTGCAGAGGACACGGTCACCTCCAATTCAATTCACAATATAATTCCTCAACTTAAAAAAGAAAAATGTCTATTGTTTTATTATTGGTCTTTTCATCGCAATACATTCCTGTCTGTTTTTCCTTCCTTAGCACTTTCGCTTGTTGTTACAATATTTTTTACTTATTCTTGTCCAATTTCCTATCCAGGTTTGGTATTTTTGTTCGGATTCTGACTAGTTTCGCGCCTGCATAAATTAGTTCGTTTAGTTCAATGAAGTCAGCCGTTGGTATATTTGGTTATAATATATTTTTCTTTTTGGTCTCTACCTTGACTTTTTTCCAACCTCGATTCCTGAGGGATAGTTGCATAGTCTTCTTTTCAGACTTGACTTTTTTTTTTATCTACATTTATTTTGTTTTCTTGTGTTAAGACTTGTTTTGTGGTGTTTGGCTGTGTGGTGTTTCCGTTTTCTTTATTTTGCGTTTTAATTCGGTTCAATTCGCTTGTTCTTCAGTATTTAGTGTTTCAATTAGGGTAAGATGATCTTGTTCATATTTTTCACTATATACTTTTCCACATATTTCTAGTATCCCAAGGTCAGAAAACCAATCTTTCTTTAAAAATCATTCTATCTATATCAGCAATTCTTTCGGGTTCAATCTTGCGGATTGTGTCCAAATTTGTATCATTCTTTCAGTACTTTTTAGTTTAATGAATTTCAACAGCTTGTCTACTCGTCGGGGGTTATTTTAAACTAAGAGCTAAAGGAATAAGGTATGCTATACGTTTACAATTAAATTTGTGAAGTTAACGTTTTCGACGAAAAGATATCATCGTCAGGATTCGTGTTGCAATTTTACTTTATATAGTATTTATCAGATTTAAGTTTAGATTTTTTGGTATAATTTTGTTTCTCTTAAAAAGGACTGAATTTCATCTATGTTGATATTTTCAAATAGATTTTTCATATTATTTACACTGAAAAGGTGTTTTTGATGTGTTTTACATTCTGTGAGAAAGTGCTTAACAGTGCAGGGTATTTGTTAGGTTACACATTGTATAACAATGAATATATACAAAGTATAAATTAGTGTTATAAGTCATATGTGACCAATGTATAATTGGGATATATATATATATATATATATATATATATATATATATATATTGTATTCTTATGCAGCAAGTCGTTATCTCAACGTGTTCGTTTAAAGACCACAGATTGTTTTCTTTTCAAAATCTTTCAGTGAAGACGTTCGACTTTTCAAGCCATTATTTTATGTCTGGGTCAAGATGGCGATAAAGTACCCAAGAGCTTTCAACCATTTCACAGGTCATTTTCGGTGGTTGTATAAGACTATTTGTTGCTGTGAGATTTATTCATATTTATTTGAAGTGTTTGTTGTTTTTTTATAGATGGGGTTGGCTCATTCTGTTAGGGTGGGTGGTGACTTATTGAATATGTTTAATATGTCAATACCTGTGTTGAATGTTATTTTATTCTGTCACGTGGTCTCCCACTGAGAGAAGAGAAATAAGGAATTACTACTATTCCTCCGTGTTTGAATTAGCCTAAGATTGACTGTTAAAAGACAAATAATGAAATTAGGTCAACTTCGGCTGGCCGTTGAAGGAAGAAAAAAATGTGGGTCAGGCTATCTGTACCCTGTAACCTCACTCGGGTGATAGAGATAATAATCCTAAAGAATCGCCAGGGAAAGGAAGAAAAAGGCTAATGATTGGCTAGAATCCCAAAGCGGAAATAGCCCCCTTCTCCCGTCAGCGGAAATTGGGAATAAGAAAATCAGTTTTTGGACAGAGGTCGCGGTGAATGGATCTAATGCCAAACTCCGGGTAAAGTACCAGAACCGGGATTTGCGGAACAGTAGTTGCAGTGATAAGATATCTTGAAACTACCGCCGAAATCACCGGGGGAAGACGGAAAGTATATTGGACAAGAGAAGCCATACCTTCAAGCCAGAACTAAAAATAACATAAAGTCCGTTAGCCCGTAAAAGAGGAAATATTCTCCAAAGGAATCCATCGGAAAAAGATAAGTAAACTTTAAGACTGTTTCTCCCTATATCCAATTATATACTCTCCCCCTCTCGCTCAATTTGAAGAAAGACTAAAGAAGAAAGAAAAGAAAAGAAGAAAGACATTTATGTTTATGTACTATCCGTTAATAATATAGCCGACGCGTTGAATATGTGTATCCGCGTGTTCGCCAATCGCCCGGGAGATCTGGGTTCAATCCCAGGTCGAGTCATACCAAAGACTCAAAAAATGGTACTTGATGCCTCCTTGCTTAACACTCAATTATAAGGTGCGGATCAAGGGTAAAGTAGAGCAATCCAGGAAAGGAGTAGCGCCCTCCCCTACACCTTGGTGTAGTAGCTATCGAAAAGGGAGCCTTCGGGTTACCCTCGACTATGGTCGCCAACTTTACTTACTTACAATCAAATTGTTCATTTCATGTTTCTCTTTCAGCTTCTATTCGCCTTATGTTATCCTCGCTTAAATTGTCCTATATGAATTCCTTTAAAAATATTACACGGTAAACCGGAGTTGTCGACTAATATAATTGATATTATTACATCTAAACCTAAAGGTCCATATCGTCCATTGTTTTAGGGGAGGAAGAACTAGTGGCCTTGGTGGGTGTGTGTATAGTGTGAAATTTGGAAACCCCTTGCCAACGGCGGTCAGTCTAGCCATAAATTAACCCCCACATACCTTGAATACACGGGCTTAAAGCAGTGCCAGTAGGTGTCGTCAGTGATGTTTTAATCTTCTGGGTCATTGGGGAGTTTCGGGTCTTTCAACATCATACTCCCCTCACCAGATCGACCCCCTCAGAGATGATCACTCTCTGAGTCACCTACCGTATACAACGCTCGACAAAATTATGGCATGGACGGCTCGAAATAAATAATCCCTTTGACCAGGCCGAGCATTCGATTGGCTGTTGGAACCAGCCAATCGTACGCTCGGCCGATTTTATTTAAAGGTGAGTTTGCGAATTCTCACTTTTTTAACAAAAAAAAAATTTTTTGAGGATTATGATGTTTGGCGTGGAAGGTACGTTAATTTTTTTTTTCTTTCCTTTTTCCATTTAGCATTGTTTTAATTGCCATTTATCTCTCTCATCCATATACGCCCCACCTTTTTATTTTCCATATATTTCTTCTTTTCCCCTCTTCCTTTTTTTCCGTACATATCTACATGGTTATGTTGTGTTAAAAAAAAATTAAAATAGCATATGCACGACGTAATAAAAAAAAACAAAATAACAAAAAACTATGTACATGAAAAGAATGTCGGCACGTGAAATGGTAAGCAGTATTACGACTAACGTTTAAAATTTTTCATGTGCGCGTTTAAAATAAAAACCGCCTATCAAACCACGTATTAAAAGTGTGTCTAATGAAAGGTATTCCGTAGACTTCCTTATAAATGCGTTTTAAACACCGTTTAAAATAATGTCTCATCGAAAAACAACATAGACTGTCTACATTAACAGACAAGTTAACACTCGAAAGAAAGAAAAACAGCATGTTGAATGAATGGTGTTCCGTTAATTCATTGGCATTACGTTTAAAATTACATATACATAACATCGAAAAAAATAAAAAATAAAAAAACGTCCTCAGCGAGTGTTACCATTAGGAAATATTAATTACTCGCCACATGATGGACAAGCTTACTAATTACGTTTAAAACTGTTTATCTTAATGACTCTTAGCGGCACAAAAAAAAAAAAAAAAAAAAAAAAAAAAACTAGTAATCTATAAAAATACGTTGTACCTTACTAGATATATCAGCCCTATGCGAAATTGACAAAATTACGAAATTACATCTATCTATCGTGTGCAGGTCTAAACACTGCATTATATACACTAAAAAAAAAAAGAAAATTTTTTAATAAGTGGCGAACTATCAAATTCCTTATAATAACGTTTAAAAATAAATAAATAAATAAAAATAAAAATAAAAATAAAAATAAAAAAAATAAATAAATAGATTAAAAAAAATAAGTAAATAAAATAAAATTTAAGGAATTTAAAAGTGAAAAATAAAATAGACCTTCCTTCCGAACAATTAAACTGGAAGAGGGGAATATAATCAAAATATATATATACATATACACATACACACAAACTCACACACGCACACACACACACCTATATATATATATATAAACACACACATGCACACCTGCCTACACGTATACATACATGTATAAAATGAAATAAAATTAAACGGAAGTCCTCTTAAAATATGCTTTGCGTTCATGGTCGGAACCTATCGAAATTATGTTTTATAGGTGGAGGGAAAAATAAATAAATATATTTATATAGACCACCCTCACAATAAAACCAGAAATAACAAATTCCGCTCATCTACGAACTATATATCTCATATGCACATCAATTGGTATATATACAAAGTAAAAAAAAAAAAAAATTTTTAAATGAAACTAATGAGACTAACTAAACAACTCTTATATTGGCTGTTCTTTGGTCATCCAAGAACTATTTCTTTTTAACCAGAGCCAATAATCCTACATTTCCGTCGTCTTTATTATTCTATTGATCACTTTCCTCTTTTTTGATCCAGTCAATCCAATATCCGATAAGGCTTTGCATAACGACCTTGCAGCGAAATCCCTAGATCCAACTTCAATTGGCGTGCATTTTGCCTTCCATCCATTGTTTTTGCACAACTCCACTAACTCGTCGTATTTTAATTTCTTTCGTTCATGGGCTTCCTCTGCATCTTACTCCAAAGGTACAGTTAATTCCCACATTATTATTTTCCTTGTTCTGTTTGAGAATATAACTATATCTGGCCGTAACGCCGTTTGAACGATATGGACCGGGAATTTTAACCTTTTCCCTAAGTCGGCCCTTACCTCCCAGTCTGCTGATGATGATAACGCATTTGGAGTTAGTTTTTTCTTTGGCTTGGCTTTTACACCAGCCTTGACAAACTCTATTGTACTCCTGTCGTTACTTGGGATATTAGTGTGGATTGGTGCTGCAACAGCCTCGGCTATATCTTTAAGGATTTGGTCGTGGCGCCATCTATACCGACCATCCGCCAGCGCTGTTTGGCAGCTGCTAAGAATGTGTTTTAAGGATCCGGTCTTTCCACATAATTGGCACAAGGGGGTTTCCGTTTTTTTCCATATTAAGAGGTTTGTAGGGTTTGGGAGGATGTCATAAACTGACCGAATGAGGAATCTGATGGTGATTTCATTACGCCATAAATTAGACCATGTTATTTTCCGTTTAACCATCGACTCCCATTTAGTCCACGCAACCTGTTGTCTCATCCCGACCATTTTTTCCTCCCTCTTCTCTTCCTCGCTTCTGCGTATCTCACTTTGTAGTAATTTATGTCTCCCTCTTCCTAATGCCTTGTCTATCCTGACAGCGGGGAAGAAGCCTAAGCCTGCGCGGCCTGTAGCCACGGCCCCTAAAATTTCTTTTTCCCGCAGTCGTTCCTCTGCAATTTTAACTTATTTTGCCGCTTTCTATTTTTTTCCTGTATATACTTCTACTCCCGCTCCGGTCACTCTGGGATCTTTGGAGAACATAAACTGTATCGATGTTCTCACTTTCGCGACCTTATATTCTTCGTCAATGCTCTTAAATGGGAGCTGCAAGGCATTTGACTCTCCGTACAGAGCTGCGCTGCTCAAACATTTCGGCAAACACAGCCACCTACGCAATCTTGAGTTAATCCTTTTTTCAAGTTGTTCTACACTGGAAGACCTAAATTCGTAGATGGTTAATTGCCACAGTACTTTTGGTAGAACGGCATTTTGGTAGATCCAGGCTTTAAACCGACCAGGCAAACCTGATCTCTCAATTTTGTTGAACCACCTTTCCAGATTTTCCTTGGTTTCCTGGATTGCCACCGTATCCTTCAGGGAATCATCAAATCGCTTTCCTAGGCTCTTCACAGGATTTTGTTTTATTGTGGGGATGGATTCTCCAGAAAGTTTAAAACGCTCCTCAATTATTTTTCCTTTTTTTAACACGAGGGAACGCAATTTTCTAACGTTAAAACTCATTCTGGCCCATGAGATGAGATTTTCTATTCCCCTTAGCAGCCATCTTGCCCCGATTACAGATGTGGTTGTTATAGTCATGTCATCCATATAGGCTCGTATCGGGGGCTGCCTTTGTCCAGATCTAGTGGTAGGGCCTCTGCATTCGACCTCCGCTGCTTTTATTAGCATGTTCATTGCCTAGGCAAAGAGCGTAACTGAGATGGTCCAACCTGTGATGATACCTCTTTCCAAATAATGCCATGCCGATGTTGTAATTCCTGAAACCGTTCTCATCTGGAAGTTGTGGTAATAGTCTACAATGATTTCTATTATTTTGTTGGGAACGTGATATCGTTTGAGAGCCTCTTGCACCAGACTATGTGGGATAGACCCATATGCATTTTTTTAGGTCTAGCCAGAGGACAGCCATATCACCCTTATTTGTTTTCGCCTCTTTAAGAAGCTGTGTAATGACTCCTGTGTGTTCAATAACTCCAGGCATACCTGGAACACCTCCCTTTTGTACTGACGTATCTATATACGTATTTTTTAAGAGAAAGTCCACCAAACGTCGATTCAACAGGCTAAAGAAGATTTTCCCTTCTACATTCAGTAGTGATATGCATCTGAATTGGTTTATCTCCTTTGCACCCTCCTCTTTTGGGATCCAGATGCCTTGCGAGTACTTCCATTGTCCTACTACTTTCCCCCTTCTCCAAATTGTCCTTAATAATTTCAACAGAAGTTGCGGACATCGTTTATACACTACATAAGGGACTCCATTTGGGCCCGGGGCTGGGCCCGACCAGGCTTTCTTTATAACTGCTTGTATTTCACTCCAGGTTGGTTCCTTTACGTCAAAATTCATTGATGGAGGAGTAGGTGTAATCAGGGATGTGTTTACTTCTAAATCTCGGAGTCTGTTAGGGTCCTTCAGTGTTTCTTTGAGGAAAGCATCAATTTCTTCTGTGGAGCTCTCCATATGTCCACTTCGTTTCTCCCCAAGTAATCTCTTTGTGAAGCCGAACGGATTTGAAATAAAGGCCATCCTCTTTCGCGCTCTTTCTTTCCTCCGGCGTCTATGCCATTCTGCTCTCTGCAAAGACTTCATCTTCGCTCTTATGGAGTCACGAAGTTGCTGCAGTGATTTTTCCCCTGGTCCAGCTGTTTTGTGTCTTTTTGTTAGAGCTTTTAGTTCTCTTCTACATTGCTTTGTTTTTACCTCCCTCCAATTTTCTTTGCCATATACCTTCTTTTTTTTTTCTCCTCATATCCCATACCGTTCCGCCGCGTAGCTGACTATTATTTTGGATGTTGTTAATAGCCGCTTGTCTACTGCACCTTTTGCTGACACTGTAAGTATTTCACAAATGTCAGAGTCGAAGTCGTTCCAAGCCTTCTTATCCGCGGCCGCGGGCCATTTGACTTTGTTTCCCGCCGTATTCAAAGTCTTCGGAGGAACCTGAATTTCAGCTTGGAGGGACTGGGCACTGTGGTGGGCTTCCCGGCCCTGCGTCTCCTGCGTTTCACCGGGAGAAACTCCCGTGCGCTGCCTCTGGCTGGTTTCCACTGGGCACTTCATGCGGGCTTGATGAATCTTTAAGCCGCGTGTATTCTTGCATATTTTCCCGCAATGGCAAATCGTAGCCGTAATCCGTTGTTGAATAGCTTGGTTCGCTTCCATGTCGTCCGTCCTTATGGAGATCTCATTCTCCTCCACTCTCGGGATCCCCTGGAGGTGTTTATCTTTGTTTGTATCTGTAGCGTTTTTAACTCAGCCACACGTCGGGTTGCTAGCCCATACGTGCTCCTTTTGTGGTCTCTCCTCACCGTCAATTGTCTTTCCAATTCGTCACCTAGTCTATTCCTATGGAGTCAATCGGTCTTTCCCGATCGTCACTGTTTTTAGCAGAGAAAATATACCTTGAATACACGGGCTTAAACCAGTGCCAGTAGGTGTCGTCAGTAATATGCCAGTTCCTACATGTCCGAGAAAGGAGTCTGAACAAGGACTTATTCTACGAGGGATCAAGTGCCAGTCCGCCCCGTCCTCACACGTGCAAAAAAATAAACCCCTGTTTGGTGATAACAATATTTAAATGCACCAGTTCCCATACGCATTTAAAAGGTTGCTCATCCGGGGATCTTTTTTATTTTAATTTGCCGTCACAATTCATTGTATTCTTTTTTAAATTTTATATGTATTGCTTCAAGTATTTGTAAATGGTTTTATTGTTATTTTCATATATGATTTTAGTATTGTTATTGATCTTTCTTGTGTCTTGGGATTTGAGTCTCTCAGTGTTTTCTTTATGTTTTGTCGTTAGATGCTATTTTATGGCACTTATATATATATATATATATATGTTCCTTTCAGGTTTTTTGTAATATATTGCCTTGACTTGCGATGTAGGTGACAGATACATCCGGCCGTAGATGAAATTAACTGAGTGACTACTGGAAAACAAGCAATGCATGGGTGTAAGCTGTGACCAATGGAAAACAAGCAATAGGTGGATGGAAGCCGTGACCAATGGAAAACAAGCAATACGAGGGTGTAAGCCATGACCAATGGAAAAATAAGCAATAGGTGAATGTAAGCCGTGACCAATGGAAAACAAGCAATACGAGGGTGTAAGCCGTGACTAATGCACTTGGATCTACTGCATAACATGAGATTATACAGAGCACTGTCTATTCCAAGATTAAAGGCATTTAATGATGCTGTCAATTTTTTATACTAAAGAGTGTTACCACAACGTTGCCTCTATAGGATCTAAACTTTTTTAATTTCAATTAAATTAGCTAAAAAACGTAAATCGGAATATTCTGGAAAAGAAGGATCCAAACCTCACTAACTTAGAATATTCTAGGCCGACCAGCCAACACACAGATTAGAATATTCTTGAAAAAACGGATCAAATACTAACTTGCCGAAAGATTTTTCATGGAACCAAAAAATAGGTGCCTCGATAAATAAGTAATTTCTACGATTCTCATTGGTTAGATCAGGTCACGAGTTGTGTCTACTCATACGTCCGTACAGAGGCGACACACAGGCGACCACAGACGACACGGAGACGACACAAGTGGATGAAAAAGTCAGACACACTCAAACACACTAACACGCCAATATGAATGACCAATAGATTAAATGACTTATATATACCAGAACTCACACATACCCACACACATACACATTTATGTAAGTACAAGTTGACCTCTCTCTTTTTCCCTGTTATTCCTGACTAAAAAAATATTCTTGTTTTTACATACACACACACATCTCTATAAATAGCAAAATTTATGAACATTACTACCTTTGTATTTTTGTTATTTGTCCAGTTGTAATTAAGTAAAAAATTTTTGGTTTTTTAACATTCTTGTTTTGGTCAATTTTCTTTCGTTTACGTTTGTTTGTACGAATTGTGTTGCATACTGTGGAACTGGCACTCAGAGTTACATATTAGAGAAATATTCATTCCTCCACACCTCCTAATGGGATACCTTCTCGGTTTTGGATGTCAGAGATGGTGGATCCAACATGAACCTTCAAGTTTCTATCACAGAAAAAAGTTGCTAAAGAAGCCTGGTAGTCTTCTTTTTAGGCTAATATTATGTTGATCTCTCATAATGCCATACTTCCATGTAAAGTCAAACGCTTTTTTGCAGATCGAAAAAGATTGCTGTCAGTTGCTTCTTTTTTTTATTAAAGCTTCCTTTATGAAGGTCTCTTGACGAATCAGATGGTCTGCTGTTCTTTTTTCTTTACGATTATTCCGTTTCATTCTACGAACTATGTAAGTCTGTTGCTGATCAAGTGTTCCATATTTTTGCAGAGGCAACTTGTCAGGGACGGTACTTTTCTGGATTCGTTCTCTTCTTTCCGTTTATGGGGATAGGAATGACTACCGTCTGTCTTCATGTATCTGGAAATTTCTTGTTCATCAATATATTATTATAAACGTCCGGAAGATATATCATTGATTCTTAGGGTAATTGTTTTAAGAACTCATAATGTACTTTTTAAGGACCAACAGTACTGTGATATTTATTTATTGAATCCATTAGTTCTGCTAAGATGAACATCTTGTTATATGCTTCTGAGTTATTGCATTTGCATTGTAGTTTGACGTTTTCATCATTTGATTTGATTTTTATGAATTGTTGATTATTTTGGCTGGATGAGTTTTTTTTTTTTTTTTAAGTTTCAGCTAATAGATTTGCAATATTCTTTTGGGCAGTTATTTTCGTCTAGTTTGGGGAAATGTTTTTTAGTTGATTGTTGTTTTACAGAGATTTTGCGGATCATGTCTCAATTTGGTTTTGATTTAGTATAGACGTTGAGTTTCCTAACATAATTTGGCCGGAAGTTTTTCATGGCGTTCTTAATTATTCGTCGTACTTCTGCTCTATGGTGTTTGTATTTGATTAGAATCGAGGTTGTTGGAGAAACTTTACATTTTTGCAGTGCTGCTCGTCGAAAGCGGATAGTCTTTTAGCGTTCTTCATTGAACCATGGTCTATTTTGTTTATGCATTGTTGAGTTCTTAGGAATGCACTGCTTAGCTATTTCAGTCAGCTTGTAAAATCTTCTATTTGTGTAGGATTGCTCTCAAAATAAGGTCCATCATGTTGGAGAATCAGCCGATCATGATCCCCAGATTTTTGTCTGGGTCCCCCGTTGATTTAAATTTGAATTTGTTGTTTTTCCTTCGTAGAATATTGTATCCAAACTGGGCCGTTGGCCTAATGAGTTGAGTATTCACCAATAGTCCAGGAAACCGAGGTTCAGTCCCAGATCGAGTCATACCAAAGGCTCCAAAAATGGTACTTGATACTGCCACAATACCTGATCTTTGCTCACAATTTCACAAATATTCCAAACTATTTTAAGTGACCCTATCTGCCATTTTGGTTTAAAGGCTTTTAGTTTAAAAAGTTTCAGTCATGTGATTTGGGAAGGAAAAGAGGAAAGTCATACAACTAAACTTTTTCTCAAATTTTCCCCGGGATAAGGTTCAATAAATACTTACTTGAATTATCATGACTAGAAAATACGGCTAACACCTATATGCGGAACACTGAACAGCTGTTTTGACCTTATTGAGTAGTGTTTAGTGTTTACCGTGATCTCCACCACTGAAGATCGAACCTACAACCACAGAAAAATAGAAGCTGAAACCCTACGACTGGGCCACCGTTTCATATCACATAAAAGATTTACCGAATTAACCAGTTATTTCTAGTCAGGATAATTCAAATATAACATTAATTCCTCCATTTGAATATAATACATACATACATACATACATAAAAGAAAGCATTAAATTCTACTTCGATTGTACAGCAGAGTTTTTTTTAATATTTAAAAACAAGCAAACATTTCACCATGACAACGAAGATAAATTTAGTATCGACTT
>OY757942.1:18403950-18516789 GCA_963585895.1 Sepioteuthis lessoniana
GGCTTCAAGTATCCAAATAATTGACAGTAATATAGTCTTAAACATTTCTATCTAACGCATATAAATTGCACAGAGTTGTAGGGGTTCAAGTAACTAACAATAATCCTTAGTAAAAAATTATAGCTTCAAAAAACTATTCTTAATATAAATTATTTTCACATAATTATATGGTATCACGATAAAATGAAACGCAGTTTTTTCCAAGCAGCGGTCATGTCGATACTGTTGTATGGATGCACTAAATGAACGCTAACTAAACGTACGGAGAAAAAGCTTGATGGCAACTACACAAGAATGCTGCGAGCAATATTGATCAAGTCCTGGGGGCAGCACCCCACAAAGCAACAGCTGTACGGTCACCTACCACCCATCACGAAAACTATCCAAGTTAGACGAACCAGATATGCGGGACACTGCTGGAGAAGTAGAGACGAACTCATAAGTGACATACTCTTGTGGACCCCTTCACATGGACGACCAGCTAGAACCTACATACAACAGCTCTGTGCTGATACAGGATGTAGGCTTGAAGACATACCGGGAGTGATGAACGATAGAGAGGGATGGCGGGAGAGGGGCAGAGAAATCCACGCTAGCGGCGTGACATGATATATATATATATATACATATATATATGTATATATATATATATATATATATATATATATATTTCAGATATGAAAATAGTATACTACAACTATTAATCACAATGCCTTGAACAAGAGAGGAAAAATATTTTGTGTCACAACTTCACTCAAAGCTATCTCAAAATAGATGAAACATATTAAGATGATAATGATTTAATTCTGAGACAAGAAACGTAAAAAAAGGATTGCATGTCCTGGAAACTGATATAATGACAATTAAAAAACATTGATCAGATGTCTCTAGCTCAAAGTACGTGTCCCAAATGACTGCCATTGCGCTTGTCTTTGTGGTCAATCATTTCATATTAATGAGTCGCATCTATTTTGAGACACCCTGTAACTAATAATAATAATCCTTAATAAACCCTTATAGCTTCAAGTCTTCAAAGGACGAGCCAGACATACAGGACACTGCTGGAGAAGCAGGGACGAGCTCATAAGTGATGTACTCCTATGGACCCCCGCATATGGCCGGGCAAAAGCAGGACGACCAGCTTGAACATACATTCAGCAGCTATGTGAGGATACGGGATATAGCCCTGAAGACCTACCAGAGGCGATGAACGATAGGGAGAAATGGCGAGAGAGGGTCAGGGATATCCGTGCTAGCAGCACAACATGACGATGATGATGATATGGGCTTCAGTATTCCTACCTAATACAAATAATTTACATACAACAAGTAACTAATAATAATAATAATCCTTATTAAACAATGATAGCTTCAATATTCTTAATACAAATAAATTACACTCGGTAGTACGATATCCAATATACCTATATAATTCCAATAATTTGCACCCTGTTATATGTCTTCTAGGTTTCCTATCAAATTCTAATAATTTTCAAATACATCTATTTGACCCATAGATGGGACCCAAACAAGTGTTATATTCTTCTCATAGACCCAACCAAAAACATAATCAAAGATAATGAACGAACTTCTATTAACGAAACGAAACACACTTCTTTATAAAATATATATATCTCTCATTTTATTCTCGAAAGGGGCACACAGTTTGTTGTAAGTTTAAGAGATAGATGGAGAGACATATACTCAGAGAGGGGACTTCTTCTTGCCTCATATCTTCTTCCGGGAGCCAGGGGGTGCCAGCGCTTGTACCCACTGGCAAGCAGTCAGAGACGATACTAACGCCTCTGATCGTCTGCGTATCTCTGGCTCGACTCTTGATTCTGACTGGACTGACGGTCTAAATCTGACCGCGTGGTTCTCCCGGTTACACACCTGCTCGACCGGCCTACCCCGACGCACTGCCACCTCCCTGTTTACTAATCACAACATGACTGCTTGTCAAAGCATACGGGGTCACCAGGAACGAACCCACAATCCATGTCAACAGTCATTATATAACACAAGTCCTACTACTCCGAGTCAGAGTGGACATGGGAGTAATGTCAATGAACAGTAAGGCCACATTCCCCAAAAATCAAAAACTCTAGCTTTGCAATCAGATGCAGTTTCGTGTACAAATGTATAGTTTCAAGTATTCTTTTTTGAATACCAATAATTATATGGTTTCAAGTATTCTTATCGAATACTAATAATTATATAGTTTCAAGTATTCCTAATAAATACGAATAATGATATGGTTTCAAGAGATTATTTCTATTTGATAATAATCATTTGATTGCACACATATGGTTTCAAGTAACTTGTGAAAATAATCCTTAGTAAGCAATTATAGCTACAAGTAACTATTCTTTATTCCTATGGAATGTAATCTTTTAAAATAGACTATTAAACCATTCATGATACCCAAACAGGAACTGCTACTCCGTGTCAAGGTGGATCTGGGAGTAATGGCTAAGAAAAAGTAACTGCTCACTTTGCAGAGTTGCAGAACTGAACACAGTTTTGTGTCATACTCGGAACCAAATACAAAATCCATTATATATATATATATATATATATATATCATATTTACCAACCCCACCGCTCGAGCAGAATATGACACAAGGTCAATTTTTAAGCGGAGTTTAACAGGTTTGAGTTCAGAGTTTCCTTCTCCTAGACTAGTTGCCTCACCAAGGCTGAAGAACCTAGTCTGTCCAACTATTTACCCATATCTGGAGGGAGAATAATTGGATTCATACCTTTCCCAAGGGTATTAGTGCTATGTGAAATGCCATCAGTCTCGTCCAGGATTTGAACTCGAGTCGCCGTGTCCATTTCCTACGACGATAACCATTACACCACGGGCACCTATATATATATATATATATATATATATATATATATATATATATATATATATATATATATATATATATATATATATATATATATATATATATATATATATATATATATATATATATATATATATATATATATATATATATATATATATATATATATATATATATATATATATATATATATATATATATATATATATATATATATATATATATATATATATATATATATATATATATATATATATATATATATATATATATATATATATATATATATATATATATATATATATATATATATATATATATATACCCTTGCATACGAGCAGAATGTGACACAAGATCAATTTTTAAGCTGAGTTTAACTAGTTTGAATTCAGAGTTTTACTTCTCCTAGTCTGCTTGGCATACCAATGTTAAAGAACCCAGTCAGTTCGACAATTTACCCATAGCTGGAGGGAGAAGAGTTGCATTCATACCTTCTACAAAGGTTTTAGTGCTATGTGAAATACAAATAGCCATATCCAGGATTTGAACTTGTGTTGCCATGTCAATTATATGTGTGTGTGTGTGCGCGCGCGTGGTTTTTAAAAAGCTATCTTATGATTTCAAATGACAAATTATAATCACTTTTATTCCTTATAGCTTCAATATATATATATATATATAGTGTGTAATTAGATGGAAACTCAAACCTGGTTAAGTTGTCATGATAAATTTATTTCGGCGGAGAATATTACTATACTCTCCGTCTCATCAGATGACTTTTTACATGCTATACTTGAAGTTGCAGGACAGATATATATATATATAGAGAGAGAGAGAGAGACAGACAGACAGACAGACTGTTTCGTTCTATCACAATTCTTCAGTGTGGCTAGACACGTCGGACACTTCAAGCTGGGACTGAAACCCGTCCATATTATACCCGCATAATTATTTGTCTTGACACCTGTCAGATCTTTAGCTGATCATCGAAATTACATTTGCTTGTTTGTTGTTTTCTTCTATGACTTGTAGTAATTTTACGAAGGTCTTTACTTCGATTTAGCACAAGGCCAAATGAATGGGGCACCCAATGAGACTCGAACTCACTCGTGTAGGTTTGCTAGTCTAACTTGCTAACCATTACACCACCAGAGGTGCCCTTCTTCTATGACTTGTAACAATCTTATACGACCCCAAGTTCCGCTAAAAACTGTAATATCGGGACTTTAGATAAAAATATAGGAGAGAAATATAAAGAAAATACCCTGAATTGTCAAGACAACAATTTAGTCGCCACCACTTTATCAGCAAGTCAACTGTGCTCACATATTTCATGGCAATGTTGTGGGTACTGCACACTCTCCAGATCTCCAGCACTGTAGCCTCACCATCTGATGTATTTAGTAGCAGAACCAAACTCCCCTTTTCTGATGAGGGGGTCTTTCCTCTCTGCCGGAAACATCATCAGTGTATTCAAAGCCCCAAACGAAATAGCGTATTATATACTAACCACTTATAGATGTTTACTGTTATTATTAAAACGAAAAGTTGCTTGAGTTTTATCAATGATGACGCAGATCTTGCTCGCTCAGGTTGTTTACTTTGGAATGGCCACAACGTCTTTCTTTCGAGCAGAAGCCGATGTAAATATGATTCATAGCTGTTGTGTCTTGTGCTATGTACCAACATGACATCTTCCGCCTTCGTCATAGTGAAAACCAGTGTCAATCAAGAATCCAACAAGGCGTGTGATTGAGTCCCGCTCGACGTAATCTTATTGATATTAGACTTCATTCTTTATTCTCTTTCTTCTTTTTCCTCTTTTCTTTCTTTTTCTTTCTTTCTTTCTTTCTTTCCTTTATTTATTTCTTTCTTTTCCGTTCTTTTTTTCCTTTCTTTTTTCTTATTTCTTCTTTCTTTCTTTTTTCTTTCTTTTCCTTTTTTATTCCTTTTTCTTTCTTCCTTTTTTCTTTCTTTCTTTCATTTTCTTTCTTTCTTTCTTTCTTCCATATTCTTTCTTTCTTTTTGTTGTTGTTGTTATTGTTATTGTTCTTGTTCTTCTTTTTCTTCTTCTTCTTTCTTCACTTTTCTTATTATTATCATTATTGTTCATTACACCCTCTCCCCTCATCATATTCTTCTTCTTCTTCTTCTTCTTCTTCTTCTTCTTCTTCTTCTTCTTCTATTCCCAACTCTCCTATTTTTGTAAGCTTCTATTTTCTTTCTTTTCATTTTTCATGTCAGTTCATTTCTTTCTCTCTCTCTTTCTCTCTCTCACTCTCTCTCTCACACACACACACACATGAATTCTTTCTAAGCTCCTTTTCTCTTCTTTCTGCTCTCTCTCTCTCTCCCACTCTCCCTCTCTCTCTGTTTCTCTTTATATTCTTTTTCTCATTCTTTTCTCTTCATTCTCATTCTAAATCATTCTTTCTTATGTTCTTTCTTCATTGATTTTTTTCGCAATCTCCTTTCCCTTTCCTCATCACCTTATATCTTAAACTTTCTGAGTTCCTTCTCTCTCTCTCTCTCTCTCCTCTTCTCTCTCTCTCTCTCTCTCTCTCTCTCTCTCTCTAATACCATCCTTTCTCTTTATTTCTGTCTCGTTCTTTCTTGCCTTCTTGCATTTATCTTTTTCCTTCTTAGTCACTGTTTTCTAGAAATCTCTTCCCTTCTCTCTCTTCTAACCATATTTTGTATAGAGCTCTTTCTTCTACTCACTTTTTTTTCACATTCTCCTTCAATTTTTTTCATCCCTTCTCTGTCTTCCTAACCCGTTATTTCTAGCGCTCCGTCTTTCTCTTTCCTTCTTCTTCATGTCATCTTGTCGTATTCTCTTTCTTCTTCTTTCTCTCACTTTTTAGTTTCATTCTTCATAATCCTTTTCTTTTTTTTTTCCCTTTCTCTTTCTTTTATTATTTTCCTTCATCTCTTACATCCTCTCAACTCTATATATATATCTTTTTTTGTGAGCTCCTTCTTCCTCTATTTTTTCTTTTCTTTTCAAATTTTCCTTCTTTCTCCTTCACTTCACTGTCTTCTAAACTCGTTATGTCTTATGCTTTTTCTTTATCTCTTTCTTTTCAATACCACATTTTCTCTCTCTCTCTCTCCTCTCTTAACCTCGTTCTTCTTAATGCTCCTTCTTCTTTTACACTCTCTTCTTTTTTACAAGTCTCTTTTCTTTTCATCCTCCGGCTATCCTCCCTTATCTCAAACATTAAACCACCCACAATTTCCTCAACCTTCGGGCTTAATGGTTAAGGGAAGTGCTGATGGCCTAAAGGTTAAGAAGTGCTGTGGGAGGCCTGACAATTAAGGGTGGCGTGTTTGACCAAATGGTTATGAAAGGTGCCGGTAGTTCAACGCTTGAGAGAAGGGTGATGGCCTAATGGTTAAGGGTGGTGCAGGTAATTTCAGGACTGAAGGACGTTGGAATGGACATTGGGTTAAAGAAGGTGTGGATGGTCAAATGTTTAATGACGCGTAAAATGGAATCCTTCAAGTCGCTCTATGCCTTAAGAAGGCATGAATTCATTTATCCTGCCACAGATATGGATAGAATAGTAAAGCAAATGAATTTTCTGGCTTGTATTGGCAACCAGTCTACGAGAAAGGAAACATTTATTCATGAAATTCAAATCGGCGTGTGGATAGTAATTCCAGCCAGATGTGTGTGTGTGTGTGTGTGTGTATGTGTGTGTTTCTTGGTTGGTTCTTTTGTTTAACGGCATATCAACCTTTGTGGGTTATGTAATGCCAAATAGCAGTGATACTGTTTAACCCGTTGTTGGGGGATAAGGGGGTCTATGCATTTCTCAAGGGTATTAGTCCGTAGTGAAGTTCGAATTCGCTTACTTCGACCGCAGTCGTGGATGATCCGAAAGGTCCCTTTTCAATAGCTACTACATTGAGGTGTGAAGGAGGGTGCAACACTTTCCCAAGATTGATCCACATACCCTTGATTCGTACTTTATAATGCTGAGTGTTAAGTAAGCAGGCATCAAGTACTCTTTTTTGAGTCTTTGGCATGACTCGACCTGGATTGAACCCAGGTCTTCCGGCCCATTGGCAGGACATGCCAATGGGCCGATATATATATATATATACCGGCCCATTGGCATAATGGTTATATATATATATATATATATATATATATATATATATATATATATATATATATATATATATATATATATATATATATATATATATAAGCTCTCGGTAGCTGTTAAACGGATATATGTAAACAAAGACAAATGTGATACATAAGCGTTTAAATTTCCTTCGCTTGCGCTGTTTTCCTCGTGGCTAAGTGGTAGAATCTTGGCTTAGCGTTACAGTCAGCCAGGTTTCGATCCCAGCATCGGGAATCTAGCCTGTCTAGCCACATTGATGAGTTCTGATAGAACGAAACAGTCTGTCTGTGGATGACAATATATATATATATATTGCTAATACACTGACAGTTACGGAACGATGCAAACTAGAAATGTTGCTTAAGCACATCAGAAACAAAGTGATTGGGGAGCAGAATGGAGTAAAGGACCTGATCACGGAGTACCGAAGACAAAAGTTCCAGCGGGCCATACACCTCCCAAGTTTGTCTTGGGGGAGGAGGGGAGGTTTTTACTCCCCTGCTAGGTTATAGTCTGCCTATTCTAAGACCCTCCTACGTATAAAAACGATTTTTTTAAAAATACGAAATTTATTCTGGAAAAGAATCCGATTATAAGTACTCAAACAAATGTGACAGGTCTCCTGTTTGCATTGTTTTCGGCTCTGTAAATGTCTGCGAAAGAGGCTTACGGTGTGTTATCCTTGGGCATATTTTTCCTCTCTCACTAGGATCCTTCAATTTACTGCTATAGTATATCTTTATCCTTCCAATCACAAACATAGCCACCACCACCACCTCCACCACCACCACTACCACCCCAGCTCATGCGTTCTAAAGAAAAGCCTGAAATGTTGTCTAGGCTCCAGCGGATATAGCGTTATCAATCACCTTTATATAACTGCATGGGCAGAACAGCGAACGCTATCATTTTTTTAACTATGGAAGCGCCTAACGGTTGTTTATCGTTTGTTCTTAAGCGTAGCATTGAACTCTCTACAGAGCTCGCTTTTCAGATAAAAAGAGTAGAAAGCAGAATTTGATGGCAGGTGTTGAATATTCCATAATTGAAAATGAGAAAGAGAAAAAAATCAAAAAAAATTTAGAAAAGGAGAAGGGAAAGAAAGAGGATACAGGGTCGTTTTCCTACTTAAATGTTAAATTTGAATCAAAGAAGAAGAAGAAGAAGAAGAAGAAGAAGAAGAAGAAGAAGAAGAAGAAGAAGAAGAAGAAGAAGAAGACGTGTGATCATGATTTGAGGAGGAAAAAGGTAGAGAATAATGAGAAGAAGAAGTAGTAGATGATTTCTTCTTCTTCTTCTTCTTCTTCTTCTTCTTCTTCTTCTTCTTCTTCTTCACAAGTTGCATTTTAAGTAAATTTGAATATGAGAAAAGAGAAAAAAGCAAAAAAGGAATTTAGAAAACGAGAGGGGAAAGTAAAAGGAAACAGGGTCGTTTTCCTGCTTAACGGTTAAATTTGAATAGAAGAAGAAGAAGAAGAAGAAGAAGAAGAAGAAGAAGAAGAAGAAGAAGAAGAAGAAGAATTATGATTATGATTTGAGGAGAAGGAAGTAGAGAATAGTGATTCTTCTTCTTCTTCTTCTTCTTCTTCTTCTTCTTCTTCTTCTTCTTCTTCTTCTTCTTCTTCACAAGTTGCAATTTAACTAAATTTGAATTTAAACAGAATAACCCTGAGAAAATGAACTAAAAAAGACAGAATTTGAAGAAAAGAAAAAAACTTATTGAGAAATAGTAATAATATTCTTTAAGTGTAGAAGGAAGAATATTTCTATATTTTTAACCAAAAAAGAAAAAAAAATCATGAAAGAAAGTAATTGAAGAAATCTAGTTCATTAGTCGACAAAAGAAGAACAACTTTTCATTCTTTATTTCCTTTTTTTCTTTTCTTTTTTTTCTTTTTTTTTTTTTTTTTTTTTTTTGGACGTTAACAGAAAATTTCGCTTCTGATAGTTTTTATCTTGATTCGTTTTCTCAAAATACTGGTTTCTCAGATGTTCAACAGATTATGGTGAAAGAAAGTTCGGTTCCAAAAAATGGCACATTGCAACGAAGATTCGACAGAGTCTGATGAACGTGAAATCGATCAACAAAATGCTGGTAAGACAAAACAAAAAGTTCTTTAAAAAAATCGGTGCAAACGAAAGAATTGATTTCGCTGTTGGCATTTATAAAATATTATAGATTAGTGAAAATGTATCAACGGCTGCTCACACATATACACAGGTGTACTCATTGGTGTATATGTTTTGGTGTACTCATTGGTGTATATGTTTTGGTGTACTCATTGGTGTATATGTACGCAAACACATAGAAACACAGACATTAATTTCATCCTCCCCTTCATATGTTTTTTCCATATACGCACATACACACATTCCCACCCACACACTCACACATACACATACAAACCACCCTTCACTTACAGGCATATACATGCACGCACACAAGCTTTGAATATGCATACACGCAATTAGCAAAACGGTTATTATTGTATACGATGGAATCGGCAAACTATCATGGACGAAGCAGACTTGGTAATTTAGTCTTTGTACGATAACCAATCTAGGAAAAGGAAAACTCTAAATTCAAACTAACTTTACTCTTCTTTAAAATAACCTTCTGTCATACCCTTCCTGAAACGGAGGGGTTGGGTAAATATACACCTACGCGTATATACTCATATATACGTTTGATACAATAAGCTTTTCAATCCATGGGGGCATATATGTAGGTGCAATAATGCATGCGGAATCAACTTAGTACCGTTCTAAGCGTCAAGTATACTAATGTGACTATGATCGTCAACTTATTATAATTGAGACGTTCGTGGCGTTGGATGTGAACTAGGCTACAAGAGTTCAAATCCCACACGAGCTTGTTTGCATTTCACAAAAAGCTAATATCCTTGAGAAAGGCATGAATCCAACTATTCTCCCGCCAGCTATGGGTATATATTAAAGTAGACAGAGCTCTTTAACCGAGGTATAGCAACCAGTTTAGGAGACGGAAAGCTGAATTTAAAGCAGTCGTAGACCTGGAGAGGGAGGGACTCCACCAAAGGTCAGTAGTCGAGGATTTTCTTTTTTAAAAGTATTTTAGTTCCAGGAGGTCCAATTATGTTTTTCCTATACACTTAAGGGAGTTTCAGGAGACTGAGTTTCTCGTTGTACTGAGCTGCTTGGACAGGTTGAGTTGCTGCCCCAACCATTCATTTTCTTGTATTTGGTCCTGGAAATGATATCAAACTGCATTCGTTATTGAGGTTCCAGTTCTGGGGGTTTCAGGAGTGTGGAGTCACCTTTTTATTGCCATTAATTCCAGGTCCACTTTGATCTGTAAGAGTTGTACCTGTTAGGGACCCAGCTATGTGTCGAGCCGATCTGTTTAAAAATGAAATAATTTTTATATTTTATACAAATAATTGAAAACATTTAACTGTGCGAATTATGTATATTATGGATAGTTAATTGAAGATTATGGGATATCAGAAGATTCGTTGGTTATTCGTTCGTTTCGTTTGAAGGTAATTGTCATCGTTGTAGTTCTGTGATGGTGATTATGATTTGTTTGTTTGTTTGTTTGTTTGTTTAATTCAGACTCCTTTATTCTTATCCTTGACCAATTAACTTGTTGCCTTCTTTGTCTGTGGAGTACTGCAAGAGAATTTAAAGAAGGAAGGAAAGAGACGAAGATAATTTTTAACTCTAACTTTATTTAAAAGTTGAACGACTATTATGTGGCGTTAAAGTTTTCCTAGATCAGTAAAAATAGTCGCATCCTCCAGACAAGGTGGGTGATGAGTTTAAATTTTGTGGTTATGTCCAGTATGTGTTTTTCAGTGAGGTATGTTTTTAGGTGGTAAAAGTTTGAAGTTCGTTGTTTCGTCTAGTAGGCGTTTTCAGTAAGGTGTTTTTAGCAGAGGTGGCTTGCTAGCTGGAGATACAACCGATTGCTAATCCCATGGCTTAATGTGCACGTGTATTTACTCTGGCAGCAACCGAGAGAAAAAGTTCTTTTTATCTCAGTGATAGCGGCTAAAGTGAGTGAATTTCTTTTCAGCACCCGAAAGCCCCTTTCTTTAGACATGAACCATTTTGCTTCTTGTCAGAGGGCTTCTGGGAACTGCTACTTTTAATTGTCTTTTTTAATTGGAATCATTTTGAGATGAGTCTTCTTAATCTGAGAATTAATTTTTTTTTTATTTATTGCGGACTTTTTGTCCTCATCTTGGTAGTTTTTGTGTTGTTTATTCTTTCACTACGTTTCGGCCAAATTTTCACCTCTGGTCTTCTTCAGGTGATTTAACGTGACCTCGGATAGGAATGCTGAGTCTTGTAACCGTATCCCCAGTAATTACTGCCTTCCATAGTTGTTGTCGGTCGCACCACGTTTTTGACCTAGTAAACTTCTGGCCGGCTTGGGTAGGATTTTAAACCGCTATCTTCTGACAATGCTCACCTGGAACCGTAGAGACTCAACGCCTCTATCCGCTGCGCCACGTGGCGCTACTTTTGAATTTATCAATTTTATATACTTTTTCTTTTCTATTCCTCTCAAGATCTAATTGTTTTATTTAATGATTAGTAATTTATTCTTTCTGATTTTTTTTCTATGCCACTTTTAACTGGTGATTTTTTTACTTTAGTCTGAGTGAAAATAAGTCTACTTAGGTCTTCTGAAATCTTCTCGGTATCCTAGCTGATTTCAACAGTGCTGTGGTCTAGATGGTCTCGATTCTTACTCTTGATCTCCAGTTACCCTAGTCTCTTCTCAAAGCATTCGGGGACCGTTCCAAGTCTTCTAACCACAATAAGTATCACTATCACTTTCATACTTCCTTGGGTTTGTTAGCTCTCCAGCAAGATCCAGGTATTTGTTAATCTTTTCGCTTTCTTTCTTTTTCTCTCAGTGGTCCACTGGAATAGCAAAATTCGCTTCATGACAGGTTTCTTTTTTTTCTTGTTAATTAATGTAGGTTTTGGTCTTCTGGTCGGGATTTGAAGGCCGGTTTGTATCTCAAAGTCATTTGTTATTTTAATTAATTGAAGCCTTAAAATATTTTACAAAAAAATCACTGATTTCGGCATTAAATAACCCATCAGGGGTGGACATATAAAACCAACCAACTAGAAAAAGATATCATATTATTACAAACATTTTAGATGCATTGTTCACAAAAGTTAGAAGGTCAACCACCTGACGAATATACAACTTGTATACCTCTGTGTGATGTAAATAGGATAATCGCATTCACCATAAATAATAATTAGTTGTTTTTTGGGGTTTTATGGCATATCAACCCTTGTAGGTTATTTAATGCCAAATCCATTTTAATACAAATAATCAGTACTATTTCAAACAATTCAGTTTACCGTTAATACAGTTTCAATGTCAAAAATAGTCACATTAAAAACAATTCAGTTTAGCATCCAAAAACAATTCCATTTCAAACAATTCAGTTTAGCTTAAGAACGCGGTTTAGATATAAGTACACAGTTTAATTATCAAAAACATTTCTATTTCAAGTTATTTAGTCTAGTCAAACTGTTCTAATTCAAACAATTCAGTTTAGTATAAGTATAGATTTTGTTTACACACAGTTAAATTTCTAAAATAGTTCTATTTCAAGCAATTCAGTTTAGCATAAGTACGCAGTTTAATTCTATTTGACTCATAGATAGGACCCTATCAGGTGCTACCACTCCGGGCCAGAGTTGACCTGGGAGCGATGGCAATGAAGGGGACTCCACATTCCCCAAAGCTCCAGCATTAATGGAACCTCACCATCAGATTGTTTCGTGTCATATCTAGGACACTCTTTGGCGAGATCTTACTCTTCTGCAGAGATATATTTGGTGTATTCTACAGCCCCAGCCAAATGGGCAATGTAAATGATAGGTAACAAAACTTGTAGAGGAGAGAAAAGAAGAAAAAAAAAAAAACAAGCAACCTCAGTTCAACCAAAGATCAATATGTCGGACGTGTTTTTCTTAACTCGATAAACCAAGAAAAAGAAAACAGACACTAAGCGAGAGAACAACAATGGTGACGATAAAACTTAGTTGGTTGGTTGGTTGGGTTTAATGGCACATCAACCAACCTCTATAGGTTATTTAATGCCCAAGCCTGTTTATACCCTAATATGTACGGTTTGTAAACACATAATTTAATAATACCATACTAAAACCAAACAACTCATTTACTCACTTACGAGAAAATATTTTCAAGTATTTCTATATGACATTAGTTTATTTAGTGATGATAGTTTTTTTTATTTTTCACTATTTCTACTAACACAAACATAATGGTATTTCTATTCAGCAATAATTAGCTTTCAGTTGATTAGTTTGTTGTGTTTTCAGGATTGTAACCAAGTCTATATTTCCTGGTACAACCAGGTCTCTTTCAAGAATGACAAAACATTATCCATGTGAACGTTCTCAAATAAGTCCTTCGTGGTATTTGCGTGGAAATAGTGCTTTCTGGTGTCAACTGTTAACAGAACAATTTGAACAAGCATAACTGATACTCTTCTCAGATACAAGACGGACCAATTGTTTTCAAGACGAAAATTTTATTTCTGACCAAAACATTTCATATAGCAGTCGACCATCGTAGCACGAGAGAAAGATAGAATGGAAGATATTCTGTAGTTAGATTGAAACGCAAGGAGAGTCATAGGCGATTGACGAAAGAAAATACCGACTGCCTTTTCTTCGCCCCTAATGGGCTCTTCGACCCAGAGGATTGTCGCTGTTTTGACCCTCAGCTTTCGACCCCGAAATTCTGAACTGCCTAACTCAAATAAATAATTCTTCTTATAAAATGTCTTAATTACTTCGTCAAATAATGATATAAGAATACGTGTCTTTACCATTTCATGGAAACCTTCTAGCCATACCCATCGCATGTGCATACGTACGACCTTTTCAATGCGACCTTCACAACAATTCAAAGCTTTCTAGCCAATTTACAATTCATCATCACAAATAAAATAATCATATTATATAATTATCATCCTTAGTTATTTTACATTCCTCTCCAAAATACCCAAGAAATGTTTTCATGAAAAAATTCTTAAAACTTATATAACAATGTTAAACGCTTTTTATCAGCAATTTGTAAGAATAAAGTAACTAGTTTCTCTCGTGTCGTGACGACCAAGAAGTACAGATATAACAAAAAACAATAAAAAATAATACAAGAAAAAATGCAATCATTTAAACTGTTCGTTCTTAAATGTTTGTTTTCCACATTAAAAAAAAGTCATTACATTTCCACTATTGACTCGATCGCCTCTTCTATTTCAAAGTTCCGCTACGAACTTGAATCTGGTCAGACATTTGATACATGGTAGAAACGCTGGGAAATCACTTCTCTTACTGAATTCATTAGCAAAGGCGAGAAGTTTACTTATCAGAAAACTTGACTCTGCCAGACAAGAACATTTCACAAATTTCATTTTTCCAAAACAATCTAAATAGTTAGACAACGAAGCAACTAAGTGAATTACTTGAGGAACAACTTGCTCAATTCAGTTTTCGATACAGCTTTTTCAAATTAACCAAACACGAAACAGACGACAGCCTTACTTTTGCAGGGTTCGTCAACCTCGAATGCAAAAATTTTAATTGCTAACTGAAGATCAATTTAAAGCTTCAATTTTAACATCGGGCTTTAATCTCTTCACGACGAAGATATTTGAATTCGATTACCTCTAAACTTATGCATCAGGAAGACGTAACAGTGAAAGATATCACAACTGAGAGTCAACGTTTTCTAAAACTTAAACGTGACACTCAGGTGGTATAACAGGTAGCGAAATCATATATTACAAACGGCGTACAAGCAAGAGAAAATACTACAAATTCGTCTAAAAAAATACCACGAATGACATGTTAGCTTTGTGCTAAGTGGCACCATTCACGTTTCTGTCCATTAAAATAAAAACATCTGTGTCAGAAATGTAATCGGCGCCGTGACTGAAAAGCATTTTCTCACTTTCAATAAACCATTACTTTAAACACGCAAAGCCTATTCTTAATTTCAGTTTAAAACTCTCTCCGCAAAAAGGCCGTGCCACACACACACACACACACTAATTCGCAACTTTCCGAGTTGATTTTGAGTCTTATAAAATAGTTTTAGAGAACAAAATTCCTGTGCGTTTCCAACACGACATCGCTTTAAATACAACTTTGGTATCACATTTGACACAATAATCAGTAACCTTGATATAATGAAAACTTAGCTATGAAGTTTAAATTTATCTTAGCCTAAAGCGACTCCCTATATCTTCATTTACAGTATTTAAAAAAAAGGCAATTTTTATTTGGCAAGAAATAACAAGAAAAGTATTTGAGGAAAATTACTATTCCCTGTTATATTAGCCTAATGAGTAGAGTGTTCGCCAATAGTCAGGGTGACCGGGAGTTCAATCCCAGGTCAAGTCATACCAAAATCTCAAAAAATGCTACTTGATACCGCCTCGCTTAACACTCAGCATTATAAGGTAAGGATCAAGGGTAAAGGGGAGCAATCCAGGGAATGGAGTTGCGCCCTCCCCTATTGTTCGATGTAGTAGCTACTGAAAAGGGAGCCTTAGGGTCATCTTCGACTAAACTCACCAAGTTTACTTTGTTTTACTGTTCACGTCGAAAGTGACTGTCTCATAGTTCTTGACGACAGTGAGTCGAGGTGATATTTGAACTGGTCGTGGTGCAGCAATGTGGCTAGCTAGTCTACAAACGGCCCGAGTATAAGATGTGCAGGTTGCAGGGACAAACTAGTCGGCGTCCTGGGAACTGATCGGTAGCTGACCCGGGATTTGGTCGGCGTTGGCTGCAAGCCAGCAAATGAAGTCGTCGTCCTGGGCTGCATTTGCTACGTCTTGTTGATAGTCGACCTGAAAAGGCTGTCCGGACTACATCAGCTGGTGAACTGCTAGTCGCTCAACATCGTCGTCGGTGTCGGCCTAGGGAGGTAGTTGACTTGCCTAGAAAAGGCAGTAGTTGTAATAGTTAGGGAAGTGCCCTTAAAAAGGATAGTAGTAGTAGTAGTAGTATTAGTAGAAAAGCGAGGGTAGCTGGGAAGAGGTAGGATCTACTGAAACAATGTTGAACGGCTAGAACACTGGATCTCTTCGCTTTTTTTAGGTAGTGCCTAATTTTGAGTCTGATTTTTTTCTGCTGATTTAAACTTAGACAATGATATAGTAATATCGGGTTTTGCAAGACTTTCGATTTTGAAAAGAAAACTGCAAATTGAAATAATGGGAGTAGCTTTTGGTTACGACAAGTGCATCGTGCACTATTAGTCAGCTAATTAGTGAGCGTCTTTCAACAACAAATTTTTTGTTCTATTATTGTCATCGTATCAAGTACCATTTTTAAAGTCTTTGGTATGACGCGACCTGGGATTAAACCCAGGTCTCTCGGATCACTCAGCAATATAAGGTACGTATTCAACGGTAAAGTGGAGCAATCCAGGGAAAGGAGTAGCGCCCTCCCTTATACTCGGTGTAGTAGCTATTGAAAAGGGAGCCTTCTGGTCACCCTCGAC
Source organism: Sepioteuthis lessoniana (assembly GCA_963585895.1). Classification (NCBI taxonomy): domain Eukaryota; kingdom Metazoa; phylum Mollusca; class Cephalopoda; order Myopsida; family Loliginidae; genus Sepioteuthis; species Sepioteuthis lessoniana. The sequence goes on from OY757942.1 coordinate 18,420,507, forward strand.
TACGGTCACCAACTTTACTTTTTACTTTACTATTGTCATCGTTAAGATTCTTTTCAGATCTTCATTTACTTGGACTGAATTGAAGAATTTGATCTTTTTAATGTCCCCCTCATATCTATATTAACTCATTACATGCTATCTGTAATTTAAATTGTTTTTTTGGATAAATGTAGTACACAAAAGAGGGTGAAGGGTATGCCTCCTTGACAACAAGAAAACCATCTGAAATCAACTTCTTAGTAAACAGTCCTTCTTTCTTCTTCGGCCTTTTTCCTCTGCTGTCCTGTCTCTTTTTTACTCTACGCGTTCACTCACTCAGCGTTCCTGCTCCTCTTCTCTCGTCCGTCCGAGACTTTGACAATATTCTCTAAGGGATGTAACTCATACTGCCTTGCTGGTACACTTCACTAATGTAGATTCTGCCTTTCAGATTCACTACACTATCTTTGCTTCAAAAATTAAAGAAAATCATAAACAGACGTAAAACCAAGTTCAGCAGTATTTTCCAGAATTGAATTTGGTTCCGTACCAAGGTCAAGGCTTGCTTAAAGCTAAAGAAAAATCAGAAATTGGTTTTCAGACCAAACCATCTCTTGCCATACGCTACTCTTGTCACGGTAGACAAAGAATTAGACAACAAACCTGAATAATCCAACCGGTAAATTATTCATTTTAGGTAGCTCCTATTGTTGTCATATAAGAAAAATCAATGGCAAAATATCTCTACGTTTGGATTATTCCACTGAACTGAACAAGGCGTTGGATTCTCTTCAGTATCCACAACCAGTGCCGGAAGACCTATTTATGGAAGAATCTACTTCTTCTTTCTCTAGATTGAAGTTGATGATTTTAAGGATGTGTCTACGATTGATATACATCAGAGATTGTTCCAATTTTCCCGTGTTGCGGGTAAATGCGAAAATGATTTCATAAAACACCGATAAATTTCATTTCTTTAAATTAAGTGAAAAGTTTGTAGAAAAAAGTTTTTACCAATTTTTTTCTTGTAAGAAACGATAATATTCGAGAGTAACTATTCTCCAATATCTATTACAAGAAAAATCCATACATTCAAATGTAGTAATTTGTATTGTCTAAATCTTTTTAATATATTCTATGTGTGTAAAAGATCTGTAAGAATATATCACCAGGTGGGAGAGAAAGTATATTTATACACCAAAAATGTTTGCCTATGCAGAGATCAGCAGTACGAATAAATTTATGTAAACAAAATTTAGAATAATTAAGCTACGTAGAAATTAAATGCATACTTGAAGGAAAAGAATGTTAGATTTTCCTTCAAAAGAAATAAAGTCGGAAGTTTTTCAGCAGATTTGCGGAATGGTTCTATAAATCTACTTCTAAATTATTAATTTTTCGCTGATTTATAAGATTGACGTCGACAAAATAAGTTGATTTATTCATGATTCTAACTGGTTAAAAATGTATTCTTAACACTCAGTGAGGGAAAAGATTTCTTAAATCATTTTGGATTTTGGTCCTTCAATTTTTTTGCATAGCAAGCCAAATACTGTCGTCTGCGAATGCCAAAGAAATTTTAAAACGAGTGCGTCAATAAATGCCAAAACATTACAGCGTCTCGAGCCTATTTTTTGCACAAAAATCAACACTTTTTTTATCGCCCATCTTTTGTTTAAAGTTAAATTGGCGCCGAACATATTTTAACAAACGATGGATGCTATGCTGATAGAGTTAACAGCCTTGCTGCTTACACCGACAACATGATGGTCACAGGTTCAGACCCTGAAATCCGACGTTTGAATGGGGCACTCGACAGCAATATGGATTCTGTTGACAGGCTGACAAATGTGAATTTTTCAAACATCAATTAAATATCAAGGATTTCAGGCCTAGAAAATATCAACACAATCTAATACATGATGGCAACGACGAATTTAACAACCCTACGTCTATTACTCGATCTAGCGAGATACTACAATGCTTGAAAGAGGCGGATTTCTCAATCGTCTTTTTAAAAAATGATTTCCATGGAACTGGTCAAACGATTATTGATTTACTTTTGATATGATTAAGTCTTTAATCGATTCTGAATTACTGCAAACTCATCACAATCTATCAATGGACATTATTGTAGTCTCTAATGCTTTAAATTATGAAATCAGATCAGTTATTTCACACATTTTTCCTGATGGAAGAAAAAAGGCAAAGCTTATTCAACCAAATCCCTAACACCTACAAAGTGTAGTTATCACCAAATCGAAAAAGAAGTCCTATCAATCGTGTTTGTCATCAAAATGTTTCATAAAAAAATTGTATTTGTGAGAGGAGTGTAAAATAACTAGGGTATTAAATGGATTATATTTATTTATTTGGTAAACTTGTAAATTAGCTAAAGACTAGTGTAGTTCATTGTAAAGGTTAAACGCGTGCACAGGTAGCGACCAGGTTTAACACCTCACGTCAAAATAACGCTGGGGAAGACAGAACATAGATTGTAAACAAATCAAAGCTTGCCAACCGGTGTGAAGAAATAAGGGCGTGTTACTCATGTGATGATTCTAGAAAGTATGATCCTATAAGTAATTAAAATAGATTATGGATAAAAATTGGAGAATTGGAAAAATTGGAAGTTGAGTTTTGAAACCCATAGAGAGAGGTTGGGTTAGACGTTGGGGCGAATCAGAGAGAGACGGAATGGTGGGGTGCAGCAAAGGATATATATTGATAAACCCTTACAGGGTCTTCCTCTCTCTCCCTCGTGCTTGTGTTTACTGCTATGAAATGTGGGGACCGAATAAAACAGCTTCGTATCTGAATAACATGAATTGCCTATTATTTTTGAATTCTAATATTCAAGATTAGACCAGTAACGTTACAGCTATATAAACAATATTTCATAATTGTCATAGATCACAAGCCTCTAGTTAGTATTTTCGGATCCAAGAAAGGCATCCCAGTCTTTACAGCTAACCGTTTGCAACGCACAATACATATGGACTATGACTTCACTATCAAATTTCAAATTGATCTATAAAATTAGCCTAGCAAATGTATTGTCAAGACTCATGGATTCTCGTCGCAAACAACCGGAAGACGCCGTTTTTGACGCAGTATCAGTGGAATCAAGGGTCTGTATTGTGTTTACATCAAGAGACAGATCACTGCCAGTTACTGCAGCAATGGCCATGAAACAACTGCCTGTGATTCATTACTCCACAAAATTATCCATTTCCACCATACACATTAGCCAACCATATGTCTGGATTGATAACTTCAACTTTTCTACCCACATCGATCCTCTTTGTCTGAAGTCGACAGTTACGTTCTTTTCGCCAAGCATGTGGTAGTATCATTGAAACTGCAAATCAAATGCTCAAACAATTTCATTTTAGGCACTAGACATAAAAAAACCTTAGCTCGTAGCTATGTTTCCTGGTCAAATATAAACAAGCAGTTTGAAGAACTTGTACATATTTGTTCTAAATGTCAACTAGCAGCGAAGCTCTACCCCGGAAAAATAAACTGTATTCATGGCCTGTTCTAGAATGCCATTGGTCATGATTAAACGTCGACTTTACGGGACCTATCAATGGCCAATATTATTTGATCATAATTGATGCTTATAGTGCATGGCCGGAAGTTTCCATCGTGAATCGAGCCATTTCCTGTGAAAGTATTATAAAACTACGGCAAGATTTTTGCGGATTTGATCAACCAAGAATTTCATTCACGGGTAACGCTCATTAGGGGTTCAGAAAGAAGACACAGAAGAGGAGAAAGTGGGTGGAACAAATGTATTGAATAAATAGAAAATATATCCAAAATAAGAGAGTTAGCACGGCTGGTAGAAGTGTCTGTCCGAAACTGTCACTTTCGACTGCTGGGAGGAAGTCGATATTTATCGTTCGTCCAATCGACCAGAAGAGTATGGCACAAGTCCTTTTTGGGGTGGGTCCAGGTGTAGAGCCGTAGCCTAGACACGCCCAGCGGCTTCAAAAATTCCTTGGGGATCCTCAGCATTCCCTTAAAAAGGGGCGCCTCAGGCGCCAAGCGATAAGCCAAACCCCTCCAAGGAGAGTCAGAGCCTGGGGTGGACGGTCCCGTGAGGCTCGAGGATGCCGGTATTGGCGCACCCGACATGAATGCTGGCCAACCGGAATCCACGTAAGACGGCCTCGGCCGACTACCACCGGAGTCAGGATACACTCGGCTTTATCTGACCAACACGGCCGACCAAATTGTGTCCCAGCTCTCGCTGGTAGGAACTATCCGCAAGAGTAAATAGGGTTAGTATTTATGAAAGAGGAAAAGTTTATTATCGTGTATATATGTCACCATAATAAATATGCTATTTGTACTTCCATTTTTGGTGTAAAAAAATCATAGCATTCACCATAATTAATGGGTGACACAACCAGAAATAGATGGAAAAAAGGGACAGGTAACCACAATTCAACGATAGACCAACATGTCTAACTGGTTTTTCTTGACATGATAAATAGAAAAAAGAAAAGGAATTCTCGGTAAGTGTTACGTTATGCCTGATTTAAATAAATAAACTAAATTACATGTCGACCGACACTCACAGAAAAATTCCAAACAATTCCTGCTACACAGCCTGAAAAGTTAGGCTCAGACCTCTCGGGCTGCAAATTCGAATGAATTGGTGATCAGTCAGTATTCGATCGTAAGAGAAGGCAAACGAGTGGGATAGAAAGTGTTAGAGCAAAGAGAGTGTATCCTACCAGCAACTAAGACAGTCAAGAAAGTTTTGATTTCCAAAATTGAAGACTCTATTAGTTGGTATCAGAAGTGAGCAGCGATAAATACCTAATTGCTACCCTCTCCCCTCTCTCTCTCTCTCTCTCTCTCTCTCTCTCTCTCTCTCTCGCTTATTTTAAAAACCAATCATATTTTACTTAATTATTTATTAAAAGCAAAACTGAGATTTTTTTTGTCTTAGTTTCGGTGTGTCTTAACGTGACAAGAGAAATATTCTGCACACTGAATGAAATCGGCAACCGGCTTGCTTCTCAGGAAACCAAAGTACGACGAAAATTCGATCTCACTTCGTATTCAAAACAAGAAAATAGCAACTGTTAGAAAAATTCTCACCCAACAGCAGTTAGAAGTGGCTAAACATCACACACACCTCTAAACAAAACTAACACAGCCATTGGTTTTCGTGACTACTGCAGTACAAATATGTCACGGTGCCCCACAAAATTCGTTGCATTAGGATCACCTATGTTCAGCTAGTAGGTAGTTTTAGTGCGGTCACGGTACACGAGAACACATATTAGGCCTCATATTATAAGTGATGTGGCTAATTTTTTTTATCTATTTCTTTTTTTATTCATAGATTGGCAACCCTGCTTGAAGATCAGCTGATTCTTTGGTTTGGTTTCTTTGTTTTTTAATGGCATATCAACCTTTGTAGGTTATTTAATGACAAAGCTGTACTTCGAGAAGAACAGTAGTGGTACTATTTAACTCATAGCTGGGAGGATAATGGGGTTCATACCTTTCCCAAGGGTATTTGCCCGAAAGTGAACGTAATAGCGCGACTGGAGTACGAACTCGCTTACTACGATTCCGCAGTCCATCGCTTTAACCATTACACTACGAGGACACCCCCAAGATCAGCTGAATTAGCACAGACCTTGAATATATGCGAAAACAATGACTTCATGTTTTTCCTGTGATAAGACATGCTCAGCTGAGTCAACTTAAATTATTCGAAAGAGGCTTCATTCGGTGGGTCACGAAAATGGTACACAAAAATATTCAGTTTTATACAACCAGTTTTGCTTTGCTTTTTTGTTTGTTTGTTGTTTTTTTTTTTTTTTTTTTTTTGCTTTTTGTTTTGTTTTGTTTTTTATCCAAGTAAACTATTTCCTGCAACCAAAAATCAAAATCTAGCTCACTGGTTGCCGTTGAGGAACTATTACGAACTGAAGGCAGTGTCGGTTGAAGACTTCCAATACTGTGTCCAAGAGTGGGGACAACGTCTTTTACAACTTCTGTATTCCTTTAATATGAATCCTTGTGACTGTTTCTTTTTGCCAAAAATTAAAAGTCAAAACCCAGCTCCGTAGTTGCCGGTTGTATTTGAAGTCTTCTGTTGTATGTTCTTAACAATTGTTAAGAACATACAACAGAAGACTTCAAATACTGTGTCCACGAGTAGGGGCAACGTCTTCTACAACCTCCTTATGATAAAAAAATGTTTGTGCGATCAGGTTCTTAATGTTCTTTGTAAAAGTCTTGGGAATTTTCTTGTTTTCAAAAATTCAGTTCCGAGATAATTTCTATGCATATTTCTGCATCCATATGGCAACGCTCTCCACTGCAGATCACAGATATTCTGATCCTATCTACCCAACCCCTCCGCTCGGGCAGGATATGACACAAGGTCAATTTTTTTAAGCGGAGTTTAATAGGTTTGAATTCAGAGTTTTCCTTCTCCTAGACTAGTTGCCTCACCAAGGCGGAAGAACCTAGTCTGTCCTACTATTTACCCATAGCTGGAGGGAGAATAATTGGATTCATACCTTTCCCAAGGGTATAAGTGCTATGTGAAATGCAATCAGTCAGGTCCAGGATTTGAACTCGTGTCGCCGTGTCCATATCCAGCGACGATAACCATTACACCACGGGTACAGATATTCTGATGTCCACTCGTCTTCGTGTCTTGAAACAACCACATTGTAATGATAGATTTTCTTCCAACGGTCACGATAAGTGAACAAGAAATCAGAAATAGGTTCTTCTTCACAGATTATAAAATGTTTACTCAAAACAACGTACCGTTTCACGTTGCCTTATTGTTTGTTTTTTTATAATTGAATAAGTAAGTAAAGTTGGCGACTGTAGTCGAGGGCGACCCAAAGGCTCCCTTTTCAATAGCTATTACACAGATTTTTAGGGGAGGGTGTTACTCCTTCCTCTGGACAGCTCCACTTTACCCTTGATAATACATTATAATGCTGAGTGTTAAGCAAGAAGGTATCAAGTACCATTTTTAAGTCTTTGGTATGACCCCAGTCTCCTCGGCCATTGACGAACACTCTACCCAATAAGCCAATATATATAACTTTCTATTCATATTTCCCCAATGACTCTATCAATCTATAGATCTATCATGGTTATCTATCTATCTATCTATCTATCTCAGATTATTCTTTGTCCATTTATATATCTATCTATCTTGTTGTGTGTGTGGGTGTGTGTGAGAGAGAGAGAGAGAGAGAGAGAGTTCTTTATCTCAATCTACATCTTTTTGCTATCGAGCTATCAATATTTCTTATCTCTCCGTCACCATCAATGTTTATTATCTAAGTTCTTTATTTCTCTATCGCAGTTTTTTCGCTATCTATCGGCTCACTCTCACTCTCTCCTCCTCTCTCTCTAAATATGTGTGTATGTGGGTGGTTGGGTGCGCATGCGCACACGCGCGTGTGTGTTGACTCAATTACTAATCTTACGTGGTTCACTGGTTAGCGAGCTAGATTAGCAGAGCATTGTTAGAGAGCCCGATTCTCAATGGATGCCTCATTCTTCCGGTCTTGGGCCACAGTTAAGCTAACCTTATATATATATATATATATATATATAGTAAGTTTGCGACCGGAGTCGAAGGCAACCAGAAGGCTCCCTTTTCAATAGCTACTACACCGAGGTGTAGGGGAGGGCGCTACTCCTTTCCCTGGATTGCTCCACTTTACCCTTGATACATATCTTATAATGCTGACTGTTAAGCAAGGAAGTATCAAGTACCATTTTTAAAGTCTTTGGTATGACGATTGAACCCAGGTCTCCTGAACCATTGGCGAAGACTTTATCCTCTAGGCCAATGAGCCAAAGGTTAGATATATAAGGTAGCTTATATATATATATATATATATATATATATATATATATATATATATATATATAATTTCAAACGAATTTCTGTACATGTTTCTTTATCCATACACGAGATAGCCTACTTTCAAAGTGAAAACCAACAAACCCAAGAAAAAACTTCCTTCGTGGTGGGACTAAGAATATACTGGCTGTATCCACTTCAAAGGAGTAAGATCCCCTCCACAAAACATCAGGGTATCCAGGGTATGACATTAAACTGCATTTGATGGTGAGGGTCCAATTCTAGAGATTTAAGAAATATGGCAATCGTTTTCATTCTCATTACTCCCATGTCCACTTTGTACCGGACTTGTACCGATTAAGTTTCGTCTATCAGTCAAATAACTGATAATCTTTATACAAAGATTATTATTATTGCATAAAAACACTTGATACCATATAACTGTAAATTTTTTCCATTAAGTATAGTAACTTGAAGCTATATAGCGCAATTAACTGGGACTGTGGAATACACTGATTGCATCTCTGCAGAGGAGTAAGCCCCCACCCCCACCACCACCAACGGAGTATCCTTTCATTGCCATCGCACCCAGGTTCACTCTGATCTGGAGTGGTAACACCTTATAAGGTGCAATCTATCGGTAAAAGAGAAGTGTTTGACATCTAAACTGAGGGCCAACAAATAAATTATGCAAAACTGAATTGTTAGAAATAGAACTGTTTAATCGTTTAACTCTGTGAAAAGAAATAACTGATATTTGATTGAATAGTCAATATTTGGAAACATTTAACTGTGAATGAGTTTAGACTCATTTAAAAATAATCGACAAAACGTGTTTGCAAATTATATATTTAATATATATATATATATATAAACAAGATTTTGCATTAAATAACCTATAATGTTCGACATGCCATAAAACCAATCAAACCAAACAAATCATACGTAGTCAATATATGTGTAAACATGATTTTGCTTTAAATAATCCTCAAGGGCTGATATGCCATAAAACCTAATAAATTCCAATTGAAGCTATAATTGTTTTTTAAGATTATTATCACTTATTTAAAACCATATAACTGAGCAATAAGAAATGACAATTATAAAATCGAAATAATTACTTGAAACCATATAGTTATTAGTATTAGATAAGAATACTTGAAACCATACAACTGAGTCCAAATAATTTTAGATCGGTATACTTGATATATACAAAAATGTTTTTTTTTTTGGTTGGTTGGTTGGTTGGTTGGTTGGTTGGTTGATTTTGCGGCGTATCAACCCTTTTCGGGTCATTTAACGCCGAATTAAATTTTAAACAATTCAATTGAGTATAAGTATAGATTTTGTTTACAAACAGTAAACTGTCAAAACAGTTCAGTTAAATATTAAAACAGTTCTATTTCAAACAACTCTGTTAAGCATAAGTACACACTTTAGTTCAATATAAAAACAGTTCTATTTTATTCAGTTCAGTTTAGTATAAGTACGCAGTTTAAATGTCAAAAACAGTTCTATTCTAAGCAATTCAGTTTAACATAAATACACAGTTTAGTTCTATTTAACCCATAGATAAGAACCGTTTTCAGGTGTTGATAGCAATCAAAGAGTACTCCGTATTCCCCAAAGCCCCAGCATCAGATTGTTTATTGTCTTATCCCGGACACTCGTTGAGAGGTATCTTACCTGTCTGCAGAGGTGCAGTTGTTGTATTTTATAGCTGGGTTGCTAAAAAATGGTGCCAAAAGTGCTGAATCCTATTTACCAACACCTCCGCTCGGGCATGATATGACACAAGGTCAATTTTTAAGAGGAGTTTAACAGGTTTGAGTTCAGAGTTTTTCATCTCCTAGACTAGTTGCCACACCAAGGCTGAAGAAACTAGTCTGTCCTACTATTTACCCATAGCTGGAGGGAGAATAATTGGATTCATACCTTTCCCAAGGGTATTAGTGCTATGTGAAATGCAATCATTCTCGTCCAAGATTTGAACTCGAGTCGCCATGTCCATTTCCTACGACGATAACCATTACACCACAGGGACCTCCGAAAGTGCTGAATAATGGTCAGAAGGAAGGCCGCATGAAAGTGTGTCAAGACATACTCGAACGTCTTCAAATCGAACCTGATTTGCTTCGTAGAGACACACAGGTAAAGGGACTCAAATTGAACCTAACTTTCTTCGTAGAGTCATCACAGGTAAAGAGACTCAAATCGAACCTAACTTTCTTCGTAGAGTCATCACAGGTAAAAGGACTCAAATTGAACCTAACTTTCTTCGTAGAGTCATCACAGGTAAAGAGACTCAAATCGAACCTAACTTTCTTCGTAGAGTCATCACAGGTAAAGGGACTCAAATTGAACCTAACTTTCTTCGTAGAGTCATCACAGGTAAAGAGACTCAAATCGAACCTAACTTTCTTCGTAGAGTCATCACAGGTAAAGGGACTCAAATCGAACCTAACTTTCTTCGTAGAGTCATCACAGGTAAAGAGACTCAAATCGAACCTAACGTTCTTCGTATAGTCATCACAGGTAAAGGGACTCAAATCGAACCTAACTTTCTTCGTAGAGTCATCACAGGTAAAGGGACTCAAATTGAACCTAACTTTCTTCGTAGAGTCATCACAGGTAAAGGGACTCAAATTGAACCTAACTTTCTTCGTAGAGTCATCACAGGTAAAGGGACTCAAATTGAACCTAACTTTCTTCGTAGAGTCATCACAGGTAAAGGGACTCAAATTGAACCTAACTTTCTTCGTAGAGTCATCACAGGTAAAGGGACTCAAATTGAACCTAACTTTCTTCGTAGAGTCATCACAGGTAAAGGGACTCAAATTGAACCTAACTTTCTTCGTAGAGTCATCACAGGTAAAGGGACTCAAATTGAACCTAACTTTCTTCGTATAGTCATCACAGGTAAAGAGACTCAAATCGAACCTAACTTTCTTCGTAGAGTCATCACAGGTAAAGGGACTCAAATTGAACCTAACTTTCTTCGTAGAGTCATCACAGGTAAAGGGACTCAAATTGAACCTAACTTTCTTCGTAGAGTCATCACAGGTAAAGGGACTCAAAATGAACCTAACTTTCTTCGTAGAGTCATCACAGGTAAAGGGACTCAAATCGAACCTAACTTTCTTCGTAGAGTCATCACAGGTAAAAGGACTCAAATTGAACCTAACTTTCTTCGTAGAGTCATCACAGGTAAAGAGACTCAAATCGATCCTAACTTTCTTCGTAGAGTCATCACAGGTAAAGGGACTCAAATTGAACCTAACTTTCTTCGTAGAGTCATCACAGGTAAAGAGACTCAAATCGAACCTAACTTTCTTCGTAGAGTCATCACAGGTAAAGGGAGTCAAATCGAACCTAACTTTCTTCTCAGAGTCATCACAGGTAAAGAGACTCAAATCGAACCTAACTTTCTTCGTAGAGTCATCACAGGTAAAGGGACTCAAATCGAACCTAACTTTCTTCGTAGAGTCATCACAGGTAAAGGGACTCAAATTGAACCTAACTTTCTTCGTAGAGTCATCACAGGTAAAGGGACTCAAATTGAACCTAACTTTCTTCGTAGAGTCATCACAGGTAAAGGGACTCAAATTGAACCTAACTTTCTTCGTAGAGTCATCACAGGTAAAGGGACTCAAATTGAACCTAACTTTCTTCGTAGAGTCATCACAGGTAAAGGGACTCAAATTGAACCTAACTTTCTTCGTAGAGTCATCACAGGTAAAGGGACTCAAATTGAACCTAACTTTCTTCGTAGAGTCATCACAGGTAAAGAGACTCAAATCGAACCTAACTTTCTTCGTAGAGTCATCACAGGTAAAGGGACTCAAATCGAACCTAACTTTCTTCGTAGAGTCATCACAGGTAAAGGGACTCAAATTGAACCTAACTTTCTTCGTAGAGTCATCACAGGTAAAGGGACTCAAATTGAACCTAACTTTCTTCGTAGAGTCATCACAGGTAAAGGGACTCAAATTGAACCTAACTTTCTTCGTAGAGTCATCACAGGTAAAGGGACTCAAATTGAACCTAACTTTCTTCGTAGAGTCATCACAGGTAAAGGGACTCAAATTGAACCTAACTTTCTTCGTAGAGTCATCACAGGTAAAGAGACTCAAATCGAACCTAACTTTCTTCGTAGAGTCATCACAGGTAAAGGGACTCAAATTGAACCTAACTTTCTTCGTAGAGTCATCACAGGTAAAGGGACTCAAATTGAACCTAACTTTCTTCGTAGAGTCATCTCAGGTAAAGAGACTCAAATCGAACCTAACTTTCTTCGTAGAGTCATCACAGGTAAAGAGACTCAAATTGAACCTAACTTTCTTCGTAGAGTCATCACAGGTAAAGAGACTCAAATCGAACCTAACTTTCTTCGTAGAGTCATCACAGGTAAAGGGACTCAAATTGAACCTAACTTTCTTCGTAGAGTCATCACAGGTAAAGAGACTCAAATTGAACCTAACTTTCTTCGTAGAGTCATCACAGGTAAAGGGACTCAAATCGAACCTAACTTTCTTCGTAGAGTCATCACAGGTAAAGAGACTCAAATTGAACCTAACTTTCTTCGTAGAGTCATCACAGGTAAAGAGACTCAAATCGAACCTAACTTTCTTCGTAGAGTCATCACAGGTAAAGGGACTCAAATTGAACCTAACTTTCTTCGTAGAGTCATCACAGGTAAAGGGACTCAAATTGAACCTAACTTTCTTCGTAGAGTCATCACAGGTAAAGGGACTCAAATTGAACCTAACTTTCTTCGTAGAGTCATCACAGGTAAAGGGACTCAAATCGAACCTAACTTCCTTCGTAGAGTCATCACAGGTAAAGAGACTCAAATTGAACCTAACTTTCTTCGTAGAGTCATCACAGGTAAAGAGACTCAAATCGAACCTAACTTTCTTCGTAGAGTCATCACAGGTAAAGGGACTCAAATTGAACCTAACTTTCTTCGTAGAGTCATCACAGGTAAAGGGACTCAAATTGAACCTAACTTTCTTCGTAGAGTCATCACAGGTAAAGAGACTCAAATCGAACCTAACTTTCTTCGTAGAGTCATCACAGGTAAAGAGACTCAAATTGAACCTAACTTTCTTCGTAGAGTCATCACAGGTAAAGGGACTCAAATTGAACCTAACTTTCTTCGTAGAGTCATCACAGGTAAAGGGACTCAAATTGAACCTAACTTTCTTCGTAGAGTCATCACAGGTAAAGGGACTCAAATTGAACCTAACTTTCTTCGTAGAGTCATCACAGGTAAAGGGACTCAAATTTAACCTAACTTTCTTCTTAGAGTCATCACAGGTAAAGGGACTCAAATTTAACCTAACTTTCTTCGTAGAGTCATCACAGGTAAAGAGACTCAAATCGAACCTAACTTTCTTCGTAGAGTCATCACAGGTAAAGGGACTCAAATTGAACCTAACTTTCTTCGTAGAGTCATCACAGGTAAAGGGACTCAAATTGAACCTAACTTTCTTCGTAGAGTCATCACAGGTAAAGGGACTCAAATTGAACCTAACTTTCTTCGTAGAGTCATCACAGGTAAAGGGACTCAAATTGAACCTAACTTTCTTCGTAGAGTCATCACAGGTAAAGGGACTCAAATTGAACCTAACTTTCTTCTTAGAGTCATCACAGGTAAAGAGACTCAAATTGAACCTAACTTTCTTCGTAGAGTCATCACTGGTAAAGAGACTCAAATTTAACCTAACTTTCTTCGTAGAGTCATCACAGATAAAGGGACTCAAATTTAACCTAACTTTCTTCGTAGAGTCATCACAGGTTAAGGGACTCAAATTGAACCTAACTTTCTTCGTAGAGTCATCACAGGTAAATTGACTCAAATTGAACCTAACTTTCTTCGTAGAGTCATCACAGGTAAAGAGACTCAAATCGAACCTAACTTTCTTCGTAGAGTCATCACAGGTAAAGGGACTCAAATTGAACCTAACTTTCTTCGTAGAGTCATCACAGGTAAAGGGACTCAAATTGGACCTAACTTTCTTCGTAGAGTCATCACAGATAAAGGGACTCAAATTGAACCTAACTTTCTTCGTAGAGTCATCACAGGTAAAGGGACTCAAATTTAACCTAACTTTCTTCGTAGAGTCATCACAGGTAAAGAGACTCAAATTGAACCTAACTTTCTTCGTAGAGTCATCACAGATAAAGGGACTCAAATTTAACCTAACTTTCTTCGTAGAGTCATCACAGATAAAGGGACTCAAATTGAACCTAACTTTCTTCGTAGAGTCATCACAGGTAAAGGGACTCAAATTTAACCTAACTTTCTTCGTAGAGTCATCGCAGGTAAAGAGACTCAAATTGAACCTAACTTTCTTCGTAGAGTCATCACAGATAAAGGGACTCAAATTTAACCTAACTTTCTTCGTAGAGTCATCACAGGTAAAGAAGACATGGACTTTTGAGTGCGGCCCGGATACCAAGCGCCAGACCGCTCAGCGGAAGTCATTGACGTCGCCGAGGCCGAAGAAAGCAAGGCAGTCAAAGTCAAAAATCAAATTTATGTTGATTGCATTCTTCACTGTGACGGGTATCATCCACAGTAAGTTCTGGCCACAGGGCCAGACGATTAATCAGCAAATCCACAATGAGATCTTGCTGCGTATGCCTCGTTCAGGTTGGTCGGTTGGTTGTTTTGTTTTACGGCTTATCAACCCTTTTCGGATCGGTTAATGCCGAATTAAATTTCAAACAATTCAGTTTAGTATAAGTATAGTTTTTGTTTACTGTTAAACGTCAAAAGAGTTTTAAACAATTCAGTTCAACATAAGTACACAGTTTAAATGTCAAAACAGTTCTATTTCAAACAATTAAGAGTAATTTATGTACACAGTTTAATTCTATTTGACCCAAAGATGGGACCCTATCAGGTGCTACCACTCCGGGCCAGAGCGAACCGAGGAGAGATGGCAATGAAAGGGTACGCTGCATTCCCCAAAGCTCCAGGGCTGGAGCCTTAGCATCAGATTGTTTCGTTTCATATCCAGTGTGACAGAGAGAACTCCATCCCACCCCCAGACTGATTGATTAATTAACGATTCAGGAGAAATGATTAAGGAAAATTCATATATATTTTCTCTCTTCTTCTTATCAATTGCTATTCTATTCTTTTTAATTTTTTTTAACTTTTGACGGACGTCCCAAGATTCGTTAAGTGGATCTTACGATAGAAACAGTAATGAAATCTGTATGGTCTAGAGAAGTGAAAAAAGATTCAAGCTAGAGATGAAAACAATATAAGTTCATCTTACGATAAAAACAGTAATGAAGTCTATGTGGTCAAGGTAGGAAAAAGTTCAAGCTAAAGATTGGATTTATCCTATCTCAAGCCCCGGCCATCTGGAAAGAATCAGAGGGGAGTACTGAATCTAAATTTTAATAACTCTTTAAACAAAGCATCGACCATATGTGGAGAAAGTTGGTCAGCTTGGCGATTTACATATCATTATGCAAGGGCGTGCCCAGAGATCATCGAAACTCCACCCCCAACTTATATAAGCAAGGCACGACGCCCATAGATGGGTACAAATCAGATCAAGGAAGACGAGAGATAAAGAGAGATAGAGAAAGGGTCAGTGCAGAACCCATCCGTGAATAGTCCTAGAATTTCGTGCGAAACCAAGATTAGCCTAGAACTGAGAGTTTGAAGCAAAAGCCGAGACGAACAAATACGTTTTTGTTAAGATAACCAAGATACGATAGTTGCCTCCCTTACACACTCTGTCACATTTCCGAACGAACGAATATGTTTCGTAAGACCGTTTTCTTTCTTTTTTTTTTTTTTTTTTTTTTTTGTATTCTACACACTTCTGTAAATACATATATAGTTAGATAAAAACAATTGCTTTGAGAAATTTGTATGATACAAAAAATAGAAAGCGTTGTTTTTTTTCTTCTGTGTACTTTTCTGAACCGCGACAGGTACAATCTCTCTCCCAGCTGCGATTTTATTTCGGCGTGGATTCCAGCCAAAATTGGAAACGATCTGAGGTAGCTAAAACACTGCCATTCGGATCAAAATGCACAACGTGGCGAATGGTGACAGTTATCTCGGATTGGCAAGCAGAGCCGAGGAATTGAATGTCGGCGAAGGTTCCCAGGCGGAATTAGACGTATCGACTAGGGCTGGATTCTCAGCGTCAGATCAGGACACTGGTTGGAGGGTCTTACCTCTCGGCAGAGATGCAATCGGTGTATTTTACTGCCCCAGCCGACTTGGCCATAAGACACTCGTTGGGGGGGGGTCGTACCCCTTTGCAGAGAAGCTATCGGTATATTCTGCACCTCCAGCCGAATGGGCCACAGGAAACTTCACGGGGGAGTGTTACCCCCTTGCAGAGAAGCAGTCGTTGTATTCTGCAGCCCAAGTCGACTGGACCACAGGACACTTCTTGGGGGGGGGTTCTTGCCCCTATGCAGGGAAACAGTCGGTGTAACCTACAGAACCCACCCAGCCGATTGGGCAATCTCATTCAGAGCGTGACAAGAGATGAGAGCAGCGACAGGTCAAATCATGGCTGCTTAACCACGACCTGGCTGTTCCCGGCCGAGAGGAAGATCCCCGTACTGTAACAACCTTCCTGTTACCCTGATCTTGTTCCGTGTGACCTTTTTCTTTCCCTGTAGTTCAAGAGGATCATGAACTGGACCCGTTTTGAAAGTAGGGAGGTCATCAGGGAGGCTGTAACGACGGAGATGAGGGGTATCGTGGGAGAATCCTTCCAGCAGTACGTAGACGCATGGCAGAAAAGGATAGGGAAATACTTTAGACTAGAGGAGAATTAGTTTGAACGGGAAACTATGTAGTTTATTATTTCAATTTAGATAAATTTTCAGACGTCCTTCGTATACCGTAAAAGAGAGTCTCGTATATCAGTCGACCTTAAGATTTTCAGCAAAAAATTCTGGGTTAGACCTATATCTTCTGTATAGGTTGACTCCTAAACGGAGAGTAGGCTACTAGTAAGCCAAATTTTAACCACTCAACCTAAATGAGGATATGTAAAAACACACAATGAGTTTATTGGTGTTTCATTTTTGAGATGAGTATAAGAAAATACTTTTTAAATTAGTGATTAGAATCAAGGTTTTAATTGTCAATAAAATAACCATTTAGTAACCTTTCGGTTCATTGGCCTAGTGGGTAGAGTGTTCGCCAATGGTCCGGGAGACCTGTGTTCAATCCCAGGTCGCGTCATACCAAAGACTTTTAAAATGGTACTTGATACCTCCTCGCTTAGCACTTAGCAATATAACGTTCGTATCAAGGGTAAATTGGAGCAATCCAAGGAAAGAAGTAGCGCCCTCTCCTACACATCAGTGTAGTAGCTATTGGAAAGGGAGCCTTCTGGTCGCCCTTGACTACGATCGTCAACTTTACTTACTTTTACTTATATTCAATAAATTACCATAATTTCTCAGGGGGCAAAATGACTGCAGATTCGAAGTAAGCGAGTTCGAACTCCAATCGAGCTATTACGTTCACTTTCGGACTAATGCCCATTATAAAGGCACTGAACCCCCTTATCCCCCAAGCTCAGGGTTAAATAGTGTTCCTGTTGTTTTACAACCGTGGCTTTGGCATTAGATAACCCACGAGGTTTGATATGCTATTAAATAAAGGAGCTGAAACAAACAATTTTGTCGCATGAAACTGTCAATATTCTACGAGCGTTGGTAATTTTTCTCTGAATCAGAATTACATCAGGCATATATAAAACATGCAAACCTGATACACAAGAGTTTATATTCATATGAATTCACAGTCTATTGCCGTACCATGAAATTGCACTGATAAACAATATACTGTAGCCGTCTGACTGGCTGCCAGAGTGCTGTGTGTTTCCTGTTAGTGTTTACAGTCAGTGCATCTGCTGTTGGAAAAAGGCGTGTGATATAGCGATAATATTATACTTAATTTGTAATACAGTTTTATTATTTTATATCAATCTTTGTGTTAATTCTTTAAATATGTTCACCAAACATGAATTTAAGTTTGAAATATTTGTGGCCGTCTGCTTGAATAACGTTAAGGGGGGAATATCGATTGTTAGGAGTATAATTCCTCTGGTCGATCACTCCGTGGTAAAGATTTCGATTTAAATCTCGTCTTATAAGTAGACCCCTAGTTTTGTAGAGATTTTTTCAGTTTGTGCGTCGCAATTTACGATATTCATTGTCATCCACAGACTGACTGTTTCTTTGTATCACAATTCTTCAGTATGGTTAAATACGCGAGACGCTCCAAGCCGGGATCGAAACCCGCTCAACTCTTCGTCAGGCTGATGACATACCCCTAACCAAGCTTACAACTCAACTCGGGAATTAATGCATATGTATTATCTTTTGTTTGTTTCCATTTTACGCTTTCAGATTATATATATCGAAGTGCTTGATTAGTTTGAAGAGCTTTGCATTACGCGAATGGCAACTGTTAATTCCGTCACCGAAGTGCTTCACCGCCCCCGGGGTTGGGGACTTATATATTGTCATCCGCAGACAGACTGTTTCGTTGTATCACAACTCTTCAGTGTGGCTAGACACGCGAGACGTTCAAACTCGGGATCGAAACTCGCTTAACTCTACGTCAGGCTGATGACATACCCCTTAGCCAAGCCTTCTGTTATATGCTCATCTACAGCATCATAACGACACAATAATTAAGACGCAGTGACAAAGACAGACGCAGGAAGACTTCTTTAACAAAATATATACCTCTCACTTTATTGCAAGGGTTCGAAAAGGTTGTGTGGGGTTTTACTGTGAGAGGGAGCTGGAGATCGAACATAACTGCAATATTTTGACCCCAAACTTTTGGCCGTCACGTTGTGTCTTTCTTGTTCTTCTGATGCTCAACCGGAGCCCTGGGGTCCATTCTGCTGGGTGCTGGCTTTCTTTACTGCATCTTATCAGCATCTTCTCTGGACCCCAAACTTCATCGGGGTTCCTGAGGGCCCCCTCGGTCGGGTGTGGCTTTCCCTACCACTTCTCGTCTCCAACTCTCTGGAACTCTACTGGCAACTCCTCTGGCTCGTCGAACTCAACTGAATTATATAATCGTTCGACGCCCACTCGATCTTTGAAATCGAATGTTTAATCGTCATCAAGCGGAAATAACTGTAATGCAGTTCAGAGGTCACTCTCTTCCGGTGCATCAGTCTATGAGTGTACCATGGGAATTTTTTAGCTCGTCCCATTTCATCAGCCAATTTCCGCCCACGCGATTTCCTCTCATAACTGCCATTAGAATGTGTCACCTCCTTCCGGTGCATCACCTTGGAATGGCATTTTTGGCCGGGTCAAAAGGTCAAAATACAACACTTCGACACAGTTCTCTTTCAAGCAATTCAGTTTAGCATAAGTACACAGTTTAGTTCTATTTGACCCACAGTTAAGACCCTATCAAGTGCTACCGTCTGAACATGGAAGCGATGGCAATGAAGAGGTACTCTGCAAACCCCAAAGCTCCAGCATTATTTGAATCTAACCATCAGATTGTTTAGTGTCATATCTAGGACACTCACTGGGGGAGTCTTACTACATTGTAGAGTAATTCTCACATGACCAATGGACACGCTCACAACCCAAGTGAGACAATTATTTATTGTGACCCTTCGTAATTATTCAAATGTTTAATCTACTTATTCAAAATATTAGATATAAAAAAAAACATTTCTGTTTATGTATTTCTCTGTTGTCTATTGAAATAGTGTAAATAGAATTTCGGTGAATGTTATTTTCTGTTAATTCTTGGCCGAGTCAAAAGTTTTGCAACATTTTTCTAACGTGGATCACAGTTCAGCTGCTGAATCGTGACTCACGTTACGAAAATATTGCAAAGGTTAGTAAGGTAACAAACTACTCAGGACTGTGAAATAGCGAGCTCGCCTGATACTCTCCGAATGCAATTCGCCGGATTTACGAGGGTGAGTCAAAGACTAATGCTTTTTTGTTTAGCACAGGAATGATTACCGGCACAGGAACATGTATCATACATAAAAATGTGAATCACATCCCTACTTCTCAACATAGTCACCGTTTCTGTCAATAGCAATGTTTCACCTTCGAATGAGAGAGAGCATCCATCCCAGTCTCATAAGATTCTGTTGACTGCTCTTGGAGCCTCTTCATCATTGTAGTTTTCAATTTCTCGTCGCTGGCATAATGTTTGCCTCTTTAACCCTCTTTCATGAGATGATAACCTGAAGACGCTGAATCGAGCATTGTCATGCCAAAGGAGAACATTACTAATTGATAAGTTTGGTCTTTCTCGTCGGATTCTTGCTCTTAGCCTCGTCAACTAGAATGACACTTTGAGCATCTCAAAAGAAAGTCGACATGATTTTTCCAGCTGACTTTACTGCATCCTCCATACTCACCAGATTCAGCCCCTTCAGACTATCATATCTTTGACCCCGAGAAAAAGAGTTAAAAAGGCAAACAGTATGTCAGTGACGAGGAATTGAAAACTACAATGATAAAGTGGCTCAAAGAACAGTCAACAGAATTTTACGAGGCAGTGATACATTCTCTCATTCGAAGATGGAATATTGCTATTGAGAGAAATGGTGACTATGTTAAGAAGAAGGGGTGTGATCCACCGAGGATTAGTATCATTTTTATGAATGACAGATGTTCCTCTGTTGGTAATTATTCCTGTACTCAAGAAAAAGACATTACTTTTGGACTCACCCTCGTACATCTATGGCTTGGGGTGCAAGCACAAAATCCGCACTTTCAAGTCTATCTGACTTTGCCAAATTATCAAAGTTGTTAGAACTTGAGTGAGATTTCTTGGACCATCTGGTCACTATACTGAAATCAAAAGCGCCTTCACCTTTCGCACAACAAATATTTTTTATTGCTTTCACAGGGTTATGGCTCAGTTCGTGCTCATAAAGCATATGTTCCCTAATTAGACTAATTCATCCATGCATCTTTCAAATCATACACGGTGTGAAACAATGCACAACGTGTCAAAGCACCAACGATCACGATACTACCAACCATACCCGGAACCAACCACAGCTTGAACTGCTTTGGTTACGTGATATTAGCGCCGCAAACTAATGTAGGCGACTTTAGCCGAGAGTGACCCGAAGGCTCCCTGTTCAATTGCTACTACACCAAGGTGTAGGGGAAGGCGCTACTCCATTCCCAGGACTGCTCCACTTTCCCCTTGATCCTCTTCTTATAATGCTGAGTGCTAATCAGGGCGGCACCAAGTACCAATTTTTGAGTCTTTGGTATGACTCGACCTGCGATTGAGGCCCAGTCTCCTGGACCATTGGCGAACACTCTACTCATTAGACCAGTGCTACCAAAATATTGCAAAACTTTTGACTAACACAAGAATATTCATTCGTCAAAAAATTACATCTTTATCATACCTTTGATAATGAGTAATGACGGTGGAAAGAGTCTCTGAAAGAAAGTTTCAGACAATTTTTCTAAAAAATTGGACCAAATTTACCAAATCTTGTGCGATGACAATAAAAAAATCAATAAAAATGTCTTTAAAAGATTCTTGTCTATGCTTTTTAACGAAACGTGTTTTAGAAAAAGACAGTTGCTAAATGCAAATTATATATGTATATATGTGTGTGTGTGTGTGTTTGTGTGGGAGTGTGTTGTGTAGGCGTGTGTGAATGTGTATATATGTTTATGCACATATATGCATCTGTGTAAGGGCGCGTACAGTCCTTTGTGTGTGTGTAAGTTTGTGCGTGTGTGCAGACGCATATAGGCGTTTTGGGCTGGTCGAAATCATATCTCTTGATTATGGGATTTGCATATAATAAAACGTACCACATATGATCTTTTGTAGAGAGATACATGATAACAAAGAAGAAGTAGAAGGAGGAGGAGGAGAGGAGGAGGAGGTGGTGGTGGTGGTGGTGGTGGTGGTAGAGAAGGGATGGAAGTAGGTGGAGGAAGAATTTTTTAAGCAAAAAGAAGGGAAAGGAGAAGGTACAAAAGACGATGAAGAAAAAGAAAAAATGATGAAGATTAATGAGAGAAGAAGAAGAAGAAGAAGAAGAAGAAGAAGAAGAAGAAGAAGAAGAAAATTTTAACTAGAGAAGGGAATTTGAATAAAAATCAATGATGAATAAAGAATTGAAGTAATGGAGAAAAAGAAACTTCTTTTCTCTGGTTCACGTTTCTCGTTTTTGTAAATATTTTCTTTGAGTCTCCGGGCAATGCCATGTTGTAGAAGTTAAGATTTCTTCGATACATTTGGCGTCGTTTTTTCTTACGCTTCGACAGGTTTCTTCACTGTTTATTCGTGTGGTTCGATCTGTGACCCGAAGTTAGGAGGCCGAAACCTAGGTTGGCTCTGATTGGAGATGATATTTGACAAGCATAAACCCGTTGGGTATTGGGAGAAAATACAGGGTGAGTGAAAGAATGAGAGTGTGTGTGCGAGAGGGAGAAAAGATAGGTCGAAAAAGAGAGAGAGAAAAAAGAAGAGAAAGAGAAGGAAGGAGAGAGGAAAAGACAAGAGAGGGAGTAAGAAGAGCAGAGAAATAAGGCAGAGAAAGAGGAAAAGAGGAAAAAAGACCGAGCGAGAAAGAGAGAGAGAGAGAGAGAGAGAGAGAGGAAAAGGAAGAGAGAAGAGTAAAGAGAAGACGAAAAAGAAAAAGAGAAAGACAGGAGAGAAAGAGAAGAAGAAAGAGAAGATGATGAATAAAACGAGAGTGGGAAAGGAAGAAAGAAAGAGTTGGTAGATAGAGGTAGACAACGAGGAAAGACGAAGAAAGAAGAGGAAAGAGAAGATGAATAAAAAATAGAAAAATGAAGAAAGAAAAAGAAGAAAGAAGAGAATGTAAATAGGAAGGTAGCCAAAGAGGAAAGAGGAAGAGAGGAGGAAGGAAGGAAAGAAAGAAAGAAAGAAAGAAAGAAAGAAAGAAAGAAAGAAAGAAAGAAAGAAAGAATAACAAAAAGAGAAACTTCGGTTTGGTTTCTTTGTTTTAACGGAATATCAACCTTTGAGAGATATTTTATGCCAAGTCCATACTTCTAGAAGAATAGTAGTGGTACTATTTAAGCCATAGCAAATCATCTTATTTACTGTTGTCCTCGTAGAGCAATGGTTAAAGTGCTGGACTGTGAAAATGTACTAAGCGAGTTCGAACTCAAGTAACGCAATTGTTCACTTTCGGACACTTGTGAAAGGTAAGAATTCCCTTATCCTCCTAGCTATTGTACCACAACTGTTCTTCTAGAAGGATGGATTTGGTACTAAGTAACACAAGAAGGTTGATATACCATTAAGCAACAGTCTAAATATTACGAGTATTGCTACTTTTTGTTTGCACACAGTTCAATCCTTTCAAGTATTGTTATCTAACAGACTTTTTTTTTGTTTTCTTTTGCCGCTGTCCTTTTTATAGGAGAGACGTATCTTGAATCCTGACAGAGAATAGCAAAGCTATTTTACTTTTCTCCATCAAGTATGCTATTTCCAATTTTGTACCCTTGATACATATGTTCTCGGAACAATATGTTTATATTTTGAGCTGTTGGAACACGTTTTTATAGTCTTTCTTGTTAAAACCATCGGTATATCAAGATATATATTTTGAAGAGTGTATATTTAGGCAGCCAGTTATTGTTCAAGCAAGTTTTGTAAAAGACGATGGAACACTGTTTATTATTTTTAGTTTTATTTTTTCAAGTCTCCTTGTTATTTTTCTTGTGCCGGGATCTAGATGGTGACAAAACTTGCTTGAATATATAGGATTTACACTCCTTTATTTTAAAATAGTCGTGATACTACTTGTTCCCGAAACAAAGATGGCGGACGTCGGTAAACTAATCAATCTCTGGAACCTATTGGTCAGGAAAGTCACGTGGTTAGTGCTCACAAATACGTCCGCAACTTTCATTCTGTCCCGTGCATTCAGAGCCGGCTGCCTGACAAGGATTGCCTATATATATACTCCCGTCTTCCAAGAACTCACTCTCTCTATTTTGACTTCCAGAGACAGCACACTCTCTCATTCTCTCCATTGCGACTTACAGAGACAACACTCTCTCTCTCTCTCTCTCTCTATCTCTCTCTCTCTCTCTCTCTCTCTCTTACATTTTGACTCCCAGCAGTCAACCCCACGAAAATGTATACATTCTGCAACCTTTTTCTTTCTTGTTCTGCCTTTTCGGTTAGACTTCTTTCAGGTTCGAACACAGCCTCAGAAATTTCATCAAACCCCGAAAGAGACAAACAACCAACATGGGAGAAGACACGTTCCTCCAAGGACACATTGCTATATTTCTATATATCGATACCTTACATGAAATACTTAGTCCACATACATTTTATAGTCTACAGGACACTTTCCGTATTTAGTCTTTTTCTATAATATCCATGTTAGTACACACATACACACACACAGAGGAATATTCAACAGACTATATTAGAATATTTGTAATGTTTCCTTTTTCATGTATTTCTTGATATATAAATTTAATTTTATTTGCACTGCTTTGTTTTGAATGTTCTTTTGTCTAGGTCGTTTCACATCTTGTACTTCATTTGCCTTTTCAATAATGAGCCAAGAGTAATTGTGAAAAGTAACATATCCACCAAACACACCACCACAAAATGTGTGACCAAAATTTTCACCAGACAAACAACACTACCCCTACAAATATATATATATATAATTTTAAATGTTTTTGGTATATACAAAGGCAATTGTCCTTTTTCTTTCGTTGTGTTCATCGTTAGTACTTGGGAGAATCAATATCTAAGTGTATGTTAGTTTGCCGCGGGTATATCACTGGACCGAAGCGTTTCAAGATCTGGAGAGGGGTACCCTCTCCAGATCTTGCAGTGGTTTGTTGTATCACGATAGTTGGTGCATTGACACGTCATGAATTGCTTTAATCCATGTTTGATTTAAAAGCCGTACTAATGAATGTGAAACGGAGTCTAATTCTTTATGAGTTCGAGCTGGGTGTTGTTAATGTGACGGAGTCAGGGCAGTCTGGCACTTGATCCCTCGCAAAATAGGTCCTACTCAAGATTCCCTTTTGGGGCGTAGGGGAACTGGCAGATAATGTGGGGGTTAACTTGGGGCTAGACTGACCGCCGCTGTCAAGGGGTTTCAATTTTTCACGTTACACATACCCACCAGACCACTTCGTCTTCCTACCCCTAGGATAATGGAAGATATGGGCATCTAGGTTTAGATATAATATTATTATTTATCGTAGTCGACAATTTCAATTTCCCGTGTAATGTTTTTAAAGACGAATAAGACATTTAGCGAGAATAAATTGGGGCGAAAATGAAGCTGAAAAGGAACCTGCAAAAGAAGGCAATTCGATAGGCAAACAACACAATGAATAAATTTCGACACGAGAGGACATCTAAAATATAACAAGGTTTTAATACGTGCGGACTCAAGCAAATAATTAAGGCACTGGCTATATTACTAGCAGACAAGACATAAACACAATATCTTTCTTTCCTTTTCTCTCTTTTCTGTCTTTTCTCTTGAACCTTGAGAAGGTAGCAAAATCCATTCAGATGTTTAGAGTTCATGAAATGAATCTTTTCATTCTATATCTATTCTTTTCTTCATGCATATAATTCTTTATGCTTCTTTCTTTAAATTGAGAGAGAGAGAGCATACAATTGCAATACTTAGGAAGGGTGGAGGGAGAAAACGGTTTTAAGGTTTACTTAGCTTTTCGAAGAGCATTTTCTTTAACGGGCTAGCGGGATTCTGTAGAGCTCAGCTTGAAGGCATCTGTTATCTCCTATCCCAGAACTCTATTTCAGTTTCTTCGCCCGAAGTTTAGCATCAGATCACGCGTCCTCTCACGGCGATCTCCGTCCTAAAATTGAGTTCTTTATCCCTATTTCCTTTGACGAAAAGGGTGCTATTTCCGGCTTTAGGGTTCTGGCCAATCATTTGGCCTCTTTCTTCTTTCTCACCCTGTCATGCGATTCATTCGGACTACTATACGGACCTCTATGCCCCCCTTCTCTATCCACCCGGGTGAGGTTACGGAATACTGATAACCTGACCTGCATTCTAATTTCCTCTTTTAACGGTCAACCTTTGGGGCCTGTCAATTCAAACGCGAAAGAGGTAGGGGAAATTTCTTATTTCTCTCCTCTCAGAGGTAGACCACGTGACATTAAGATCGCCGAAACAACCAAAACATTTATGGTGCGAAAGGTGAAGGCGCATTTGAGCACAATACAGTAACCAGATTGTTCAAGAAATTTCTCCTGGGTTGCAAAAACTTTGATAATCGGGCAGGTCAGATAGACCTAAAACCATGGACTCCGAAGACGTACCACAGAGGTAAATCAATGCGATTAGCCTTTAGAGAGTATCAGGCGATGTTGACAAAAACATCTGGAACTGCTAAAATATTGTAAAACTTCTGACTCCCCCTAGTATATCACGGATATACTAATACTAAGTCTCTTCCTTAGCACTTAGCATACCAATAATACTAAAAAAGAATTTTTTTTTAAATATTTCAAGTTAGAAAAATTATATTTATCCGATATCAGTACATTCAGAAATGCAGACTACGCGGATAATCGAGCGCTTCTCGCTAATACACCTGCCCAAATAGAATCCCAACGTCATAGCCTCGAGCAAGTAGCCGGAAGCATTGGTCTCTACATAAATACAAGAAAAACAGAATTCATTCGTTTTAAACAAAAAGGAGTCATCTTCACTCGAAGAGGAAAGCCTCTAAAATTTAAACACAAGTTCACATACCTCGGCAGCAATATCTCTTCTACTGAAAGTGAAGTCAACATACACTTGGCTAAGGCGTGGAACACAGTGGACTGGTTACCGATCAAATGGAAATCTGACTTCTGCGATAATATAAAACGGGATTCTTTTCAAACTGTAGATGTGTCCATACTACTATACGGATGCACCACATATACTCTAACAAATTCCATGGAGAAAAAGCTAGATGGCTTTACGGCTACTTACCTCCAATCTCACAAAACATTTATGTAAGTCAAACCGTACATGCAGGGTACTGCGGGAGAAACGAACTCATAAGCGACATTCTCTTATGGGCACCTACACATAAACGCGCATGAACCAACAAAGACCTACATAAATCTGTTTTGTGTGGACACTGGAGGCAGCTTATGTGACCTAACAGGAGTAATGGATATTAGGGACGGATGGCCAGAGAGAGAGAGAGAGAGTCAGGAAACCCCGATCGGTCAGCGTGACTTAATGATGATGAGGTGGAACAGAAGTGATCTCAGTGATACAAGTCTTTTATATAAAGAAATTATTAAAATCGTTATGAAACGTACTAAACTGTGTGTAAGAACGAGTCAGAGTTTATTCTTCGCCCACAGTTAAATGGTTTCAAGTGTTCCTATTTATCATTTGCACACAGTTAAATGGTTTTAAGTATTGCTATTTATTATTTGCACAGTTAAATGGTTTCAAGTGTTCCTATTTATTATTTGCACACAGTTAAATGGTTTCAAGTATTGCTCTTTAATACAAATAAATCTACTAAATAATAATCCCTACAAAAAGAATGAACAGTTCAATTTGACCCATAGGTGGGACCCTAATAGTTATTTGCCCAATCGGCTGGGACTGCAAAATATTCTGACTGCATCTCTACAAAGAGGTAAGATCCCCACTCCGCAACGAGTTTCCTGATATGACATGAAACAATCTGATGGTGAGGTTCCAGTGATGCTGGAGCCTTAGGGAATGCAGAGTACCACTCCATTGCCATCGTACCCAGGTGGTAGCACCTGATAGGGTCCTATCTATGGGTCAAATAGAACAAAACTCTGTTCGTTAAGATAGGATTGTTTTGACATTTAAACTGCATATTTGTGCTAAACTGAAATGTTTGAAATGGACCTGTTTTGGTATATCAAAATGAATTGTTTGAAATAGAACAGTTTTTGACATTGAAACAGTTCGTACACTTAACTGAATTGTTTGAAATAGATCTTTGACTAAACTAAATAGCTTGAAATAGAACTGTTTTGGACAATAAAACTGTGTACTTATGCAAGACTGAATTGTTTGAAATAGAACTGCTTATTTGTATAAAAATGGATTTGGCATTAAACAATCTGCAAAGGTTGATATGCCATACAACTCCAAAATCAAACAAACCTAACAGGAACACAACCACTGTGGATCAGGCAGTAATGGGTTTAAAAGGGTACCCTACATTACCCAAATCTTTGGGCTGAAACCTCACCATCAGATAGTTTAGTATCATATCAAGGACACTGCTTGGTTCGCAGGGGTGAGGTCTTTTCGTTCTCTACCATTGCAGTACCAAAAATACTGTTGTGACATAACGGTACTAAAAAGACATTAGTACTTCTAGGACCCCGTTGTGACCCAGCCGTGGTAAAAGTTGACGTACGCAAGAAACTTTGTTTAACTACCCAAAGGTTTATTTACTATTACAACTTGTAGGTATGTACCATAGCCATGATACGGATATGCATGAAACGTACATAGAATGTTCATAACATATATACATAGAACATAGGAATCTCGAAACACGAAAAACACTTACGACTTCTTAGTTCAGGTACGAAACTCTTTATTACCTTTGAGTTTAAAGGTTCTTCAACATAAGGAGAGAAATACACATTCTTTCTATTCTGGCTTTTTCATCTGACCCCCCCCCCACATCCCGTGCGACAACTGCCCAACGCCTCGGCGAGCAAGCGAAAGTCGACCCTTCTCGTTCGGTGTCCAGTTCTCAACTCTACTAACTGACTTTTTCAAAATCCCCCAAATCCTCCGCGCGCTTCCGGTGCGTGACGTCACCCGCACTCTGTAGCCCCGTTTCCCATCAGGGCTACTGTGACATCTCTGAGTGACACGTCCGCTCCGCCCGCGCGCGTGAACATCTGCTTTAATGTTGCACCTAAGTTATCCATGCACTGAGCCGAAAGGTTCTCAGCCTAACTAAACCCAAAGGCATAAAACGAAATCCCTCGGCCATTATATTACAGGTAGTCGCCGGGAGAAAGAAAGATCGCATGGAATCTGAGACGACCACGTTAGCAAGACCAAGGGGAGCAACTTGTCCCAGTGAGAAAAAGAGTGCAGACACAGACGTAGAATATTTTCATGGTTTTCTGCTGTATTCTTTACATGTGTGTCCGCTGGGTCACGTCTAGTCTGATGCCCCCTTTGAAGCGCACCCTCAAGAAGGGGGCTCGTAAACTTTCGTCACCTTACATTTTTGAGTCTGGTGTTAACTGTATGTCTTTACCTTATTACGTCTTGTTGATAACTCCCCCCAAAACACGAGTTGTCCCCTTCCTTCCGCTTGCCCAGTCGGCTGGGACTGTAGAATACACCGACTGCACCTCTGCAGAAGGATAACGCCCCCTCCAATGAGTGTCCAGGAAATGACAGTAAGCAATCTGATGGTGAGGTTCCAGTAATGCTGGGGCTTTGGGGAATGCAGAGCACCCCTTCATTGCCATTGCTCCCAGGTCTATTTTGGCCCGGATATCAATGGATTAAACAAAACTAACTGCATACTTATGCTAAATTGAATTGTTTGAATAAGAACTGTTTGACTAAACTGAATACTTTGAAATAGAAAGGTTTTTGACAATTAAACTGTACTTACATTTAAACTGCATGCTTATACTAAAATAGATTGTTTGAAACGGAACTGTTTTTGACATTGAAACTGTACTTACACTAAACTGAATTGTTATATATAGAACTTTTTTGACATTTAACTGCCTGTAAACAAAATCTGTACTCATACTAAACTGAATTAGCTGAGTTAGAACTGTTTGACTAAACTGAATAGCTTGAAATAGAAATGTTTTTGACAATTAAGCTGTGTACTCATACTAAACTGAATTGTTTGAAATAGAACTGATTATTTGTATAAGAATGGATTTGGCATTAAATAACCTACAAAGGTTGATATGCCATAAAACCCAACAACCAACGTTCCTTCCGTCTGTTGTGTCGTCTGCAAAAAGATATCCATTTCCGGTGGTACCACACCTACGCAAAAGGTTTCGAAACCCCCAGATTTTTTTCTTGTCATTTTTAATTACCACGAATACCCCGGCCTTCCTATTCGGTGACTGATTTATTTATTTATTTATTCAATTACAATTTTCTATTAGCCGTTCAATTACGTTACACTTTGACAGAAATGCAGTTGGCTTATTCCACAGCCCCACCCGACTGAGTTCAAGACATGTGGGTTACTACAGAAGATGCAAGAACAAACTCATACGAAACGTTCTCCAAAGGACACAAGGACGTGCCAGTGTTAGCCGACCAGAAAAAATTGACATATAATCTGCGCGGACACAGGATGCAGCCTTGAGGGACTGTCAAGAGCAATAGTCGATAGGGAGAGAGGGAGCAAGGGAATTCCGTGTTGTCAGCGCGACGTCATGGTGATAAGGAATATATTTCTGAACATGTTCTTTTGGAAGAAGAAATAGTAAAAATTGGTTCAAGTCAACCAACTCCCAATTTTAGTGTTGACCTTTGCTCCGTTAAGACCAATAATTGATATTTGTAGCATTGTAAGAAAAAAGCAATAAGGCACGAAAGGACAACGAGTAGACGGAGTTCAACATCTCTTCCAGTGGTTTAATTGTAACAAGATATACTCGTTAAAAGTGGTCTAATTGTAACAAGATACTCCTCGTTAAAAGAAAACTCTGGATTCGAACCAGCTTTACTTCACTTGAAAGTTTACTTATCATATTTACCAACCCCTCTGCTCGGGCAAGATATGACACAAGATCAATTTTTAAGCGGAGTTTAACAGGTTTGAATTCAGAGATTTCCTTCTCCTAGACTAGTTGCCTCACCAAGGCTGAAGAACCCAGTCTGCCCTACTATTTACCCATAGCTAGAGGGAGGATAATTGGATTCATACCTTTCCCAAGGGTATAAGTGCTATGTGAAATGTAATCAGTCTCGTGCAGGGTTTGAACTCGTGTCGCCGTGTCTATTTCCAACGACGATAACCATTACACCACAGGCACCTATTGTCACTCTCCACGTGATGGAGGGGTTAGTGCTAATGCCATTAGGATATGCATGTAGAGGGTTGATTAAGGGTTTCTTCTTCTTCTTCTTCTTCTTCTTCTTCTTCTTCTTCTTCTTCTTCTTCTTCTTCTTCCATTCACTGGTTATTTTCCGATTTGTTAGAGAATTAAGAGCGGAAGGAAAAAGACAAGGATACCTTTAGACTCAAATCTTATTTTGGGGTTTACGACTTTCTGTGGAATGGAATGTTTCCCTGAAACAGCAGAGATAGCCGGCTCCCCACAGTCAAGGCGTTTGAAGTTGAGGATCCGTCATGAGTATCCCTGTTCAGTGGGTC
This sequence comes from Sepioteuthis lessoniana, assembly GCA_963585895.1. NCBI lineage: Eukaryota > Metazoa > Mollusca > Cephalopoda > Myopsida > Loliginidae > Sepioteuthis > Sepioteuthis lessoniana. The sequence goes on from OY757942.1 coordinate 18,451,771, forward strand.
CGTTTGAGAGAGGTTGCTACTTCTAGTAGAAGAGACACAACCCGCTGCAAAGTGCAGGAATCAGCAGGCGTATGCACCCCCTACTATCAGCTGTGATAAAAAGGTCCGTTTCGTCGAGGTGTTACGGGGTAACTAAGGGAGTGTCTCTTTGGCTCCAGGAAGCCCCTCTTATTAGCCATACGTTGATTTTGCTTCCTCTTAAAAGCCTTCTAGGAAACTGTTACTTTTTGCTTTTATTTATCTCTTTTTTTTTTTGTTATTGTCTTTTTAATTTCTTTTTAATCCCTACACCTAAATCTATCTGTTCTCCCTAACGATATAGGTAGATAGTAAAGAAGACTGGGATATTCAACCTTTATTAGGCAACTAGTCTTGGAGAAGGAAAACACACTATTCAAATCTGTTAAATTCCGTGTAAAAATCGACATTTTGCCTCATCCTACGCGTAGCGGATGGGTTGGGTAAATCTGCGCATTATATAAAAACATCAGTCATCTTCGAAATTTACTCGACAGTGCCTTTTTTTCTATTGATATATTTTTTCGGGCAGGAGTCGAATGAAGCCAGTTCGTATTAAAAGTTTTTATTCTTTGAAGGATTTGAACTCAGGACACAGATTCCATTTCCTTCAATGAAAAGCTTCGTGCACTGCCAAAAGGCTGCCAATATAGAGAACTCAGTGAGGATCGAACCCAAAAATTTATTAGTGACTACCTGCGACTCGATGACGGCTGTAATCTGATAATGATGGAATTTAAAAAATCCGTTGTTTTTTTACAAGGGGAACAGATTGTCACCTAACACCGGCTGTCATGTCTTCTTTGTCTTGCTTCGTCATCGAGTCGACTTTTTCAATTTATTGACATTATTCGAATCCTTCATTTGTTTTGGTTTTTAACGGATTCGAATGTCTAAGAGAAGACGAATCTTAAATAAGGTCGAAAGAAACAGTTTCTAAAATCGTCTGTCTAAAAACTGGAAAGCGAAGACGAAAAGGGGCGGAACTAAAAAAAAACATTTCTTAAAAACAAATTCAACATTTAAGGCAAAAAAAAAAGTTTTGCTTTAAAATTTCAATTTAATAAATTTCGCCTTTTTTCTCCCCCTTTTTTTCTATGTTGATTTCGCCTTATTTTCGAAGTTGAACACCTTAAAGGTAAGTAAACATTTCTCAAATTCCGATCTGCCTTCGATTTTATTGTCAGATTAAAAAGTTGCTGTTGTCCGGACACAGGTCTTTCTCCTCGTTTTGGATTTTCTTACGAAATAAATTAAAATTTTGCTTTAATTATTTTTTTTTAAATTTAAAAAAGCAACCCATTCCCAGTTTTTAAACAGATTCTTTTATTTATATTCTTACTTATAAGCTTTTTAAAATGTTTATATGATTTGTTTTTACTTTGGAAATAAATATTTTCTCCTTGTTTTGAAAATAAACAAAAAAATTAACAGTTGTGCTGTAATTTTGGTTACTCAGCAAATAAAATCGCATTTAAAATTAATATTGTAATAGATATATTTATTTACACATTTCCTTACCTCTCATCAACCCGCTTATTAATATATATAATTTTACTTTTAAAATTTAAGCAACTCTAATTTATAGCGTTTTATTCTTCTTTTTAAAAAATCGAAAAAAATCTATTGACAATGACTGATTAAAAATAAATAAATTATTGGATTTAATTTTTCAAAGCATCTACTAATTTAAATTAAATATACAGAAACAACAACCTTTAGATCTCGCCCTTATTTTAAGTCAGTTTTCCTTTAAAAAAATGAGAGAGAGAAAATTTTTTTATTTATTTGAATTATTAAATTATACATATCATTATATATTAATTTGGTTACCAAAGATATGATTTAAATTTTTTTTTAAATATTTATTTATTAATTTTTATAATGCAACCCCTAACCCTTAACCAGAACTGTTGTCCACTTATTCGAGTACATATCTTTTAATTAATTTTTTTTTTATAAATGAATCTTGTTTACTCCCGCCACAAATCAAACCTACTTTAAATTAAGGGCGGGGCAGTATTTTAATTGCTTTTACTAATCAAAGACGTAAAGAAACTCTTAGTCCCTCTAAATTCATGGGCAATGGTGGGTTTAATGATTCTCTTCACCCCAAAAGTGGAAAAATAGCCTCCTCCCCAAATTTTTCTTCATCATTTCTAAATAAATGCAAATCAAGTAAAACAGTCCAGTAGTACCCTATACTGCAACAGCATATTTTAAATTTAAAACGACTGTATCAACAATATAGGCAAATCATAAAGATGAGTGAGTGGCAGGTACTCGTACTATACAAAAAGACAATACATATGCAGTTCATATAGTCTTAGTATATGACCCGCCAAAGCTAGTACTGCAGTTCATATAGTCATGGTATTCATCATACAATATTTTGGTTCTTGTACAGAATAGCTCACCCATGAATTTTTTTTTTATTTTGATATAAAAAATGTGATAAAAATAAATTTCTCTCATCCGTTCTGTTTCTTTTTATATATTTGATCAGTTAGCTCCCAAAACTACAAATCGACCATCGGCCATAAATCAACACTTTTTTAAGGAGATTAAAGAAATACAGCTGATCAAATTGTAACTATTTGAAGACGTAATTTTGTTCAGTCTGTCCTGTCAGTGGGGATTAAAAAAACCTGTACCCTCGGTATGACACTAAACTGCATCTAATGGTGAGGCTTCAATTCTGGAGAATGTGGAGTACCCCTTCATTTTCATTACTCCCAGGTCCACTCTGACCCAGAGTGGTAATACCTGTTAGGGTCCTATCTATTGGTCAAATACATCAGTTTAAAGATTGTTTATCCTCAATAGGAATACTTTATTGCCATATAACTAGGAATTATTTGTATTTAGAATAGTTACTTTATGCTATGATTGGTTACTAGGATTATTGTGAGTTACTTGAAACCATATAAATAAATAAAGATGGCAACTGTAATCGAAGGCAATCTGAAGGCTCCCTTTTCAATAGCTACTACACCGAGGTGTAGGGGAGGGCACTACTCCTTTCCCTGGATTGCTCCACTTTACCCTTGATATGTACTTTATAATGCTGAGTGTTATGCAAAGAGGTATCAAGTGCCATTTTTAAAGTCTTTGGTATGACCCAACCTGGGATTGAACCTCGGTCTCCCAGACTATTGGCGAATACTCTACTCACTAGGCCAATGAGCCGGTGAAACCATATAATTATTTGTAATAGATAGGAATACTTGAAACCATACAATTGTGCACAAACTGTATGAGATAGAAATGTGGGCTAAATGCATCAGATGTACTTTTGTGTCTTACACAGGACACTACTTTTGGTAGGCAAGCCTTACCCTCCTCCACAGGAAAAACAGTCATCTTATTCTAAGCCTTACTAACCATGGGTAAAGTTGAAATAATATTTTTACTTCAATACATAAGTAAAAAAAGTAGTTGGCAACCATAGTTGGGGGCAACCCAAAGGTTCCCTTTTCAATAGCTACTACTCCAAAGTGAAGAGGAGAGCACTACTTCTTTCCCTGGATTGCTTCACTTTACCCCTGATAGATACCTTATAATGCTGAGTGTTAAGCCAGGAGGTATCTTGTACCATTTTTTAAGTCTTTGGTATGACTCGAACTGGGATTTAACCTCAGTCTCCCGGGCCATTGGTAAATACTCTAACCAATAATTTTTTAAAAATATAGTCTGATGCAAAAGTATTTTAAATTTCCATGATTAGATTTTGAATAAGAATATGAGATACAGTTATTTAAGGTTTTATTAGGTTGCTAATTATTCCATGATAAAAGAACTGAAAACATCAGAAAACACACTACTAATGTTTTATGAGGGCATCAGGCATTTAAAAGAAATATATTTCTTGGTCTAAAATTAAACAACGTATATCATGAATTATTTTTTGCCAATTCATGAGGGTAACTTAATGCTGAAAGGAGATTTGTATTGAATAATTTCTTGCTCTGCAATAAAAGAGGGACATCTTATGAATGATTTCTTGGCCTTAGATTGTGGATCTACTACTGAGCAATACACATATCACAAACATTTTCTTCATGTGAAATCATGGCTTGGCCTGTTAGCAAGACATATTGTAAATGTTTTCCTAAAATCCTAAGTCAAGCTGTTAGTGAGACATATTACAAATGGTTTTGTGTTTTGAATTCTTGACTCAACGTGTGAGTGATAGATATCACAAATGTTTGCTTCATGTAAAATCATGGGTCAACCTGGGAGTGAGACTTATTACAAATGTTTTCTTCCTGTACAATCATGAGTTGACCTGCAGGCAAGAGATATCACAGATATTTTCTTCATGTAAAACCAAGGGTTGACCTGTAAGCAAGAGATATTACAAATAGTTTCTAGCTCTGACATCCTGTTAGCCCAGTTGGCTAGGGCTTGTAAAATACCCCAACTCCATCTCTGCAGAGGGGTAAGACATCCCTAATGAGTTTCCTGGATATAACACGAAACAATCTGATGGTGAGGCTCCAGTAATGCCACTACTTTGGGGAATGCGGAGTTCACATTCATTGCCATTGCTCCCAGGTCCATATTAATGGGTTGCATCTATTTTGAGACACCCTTTATATAAGGTCCATTCAAAAAGTTCTAAGCCTAAGAAAGAAGAGCTGAACTAAACGTTTTTGTTGTGGCAACATACTACCACTTCTTATGAAATCAGAAAAAACTAATTCAGATTTTTTGCTTTATGAGAAGTGGTTATATGTTGCCAAAACAAAAATGTTCAGTTAAACTCTTCTATCTGGGAGAGGCTAAGAACTTTTTAAAAGCCCTTTGCACACACACAAACACACACACACACACATATATATATAAGTTGGTTACAGATGCATTTTAATTAATGTCATATTACATAATGAAGAGGTTCATTACAGTCTTAACTTCAGTAATCAAATGGAAACTGTTGCCCAGTCAGCTGGGGCTATAGAATACACAAACTGCTTCTCTGCAGAGGGGCAAGACTCTCCCTAACAAGTGGCCTGGATATGACAGTAAACAATCTGATGGTGAGCTTCCAGTAATGCTGGAGCTTTGAGTACTCCGTCATTGCCATCACTCCCAAGTTCCCTCTATCCCAGAGTGGCAGCACCTGATTGAGCTCCAATTAGAGGTCAAATAGAACTAAACTCTGTACTTATACTAAACTGAATTGTTAAAATAGAACTGTTTTTATGGATAATAATGGATTTGGTATTAATTAACCTTTAATAGTTGATGTGCCATAAAACTAAACCAAACCAATCTAATGGAAACTTGTACTTTTTACATGATTTGATCAAAAGTCAAGGCATTTGTTATTGTTATTGCTTACAAGTACCTTATTTTAATATGTAGTCAATCGTCTAAGTAGTGACTAAGCTTGTTGATGCTTAAAGTCTATAATCTGCTCGGAACTATTGCTTTCAACATGAGATTAATTAATCAGTTTTGCTTCCTTTTCTACATTGGTGTCAGGATGCTGAATGTACGTGTTGTTACCAAGAGGTCACTCATCTAAGTAATGAATAGGTTCATTGTAGCTTAACATTAGTTATCTAGTGGAAATCAGTGCTTTTAGCATAACTTGACCAAAAATCACTTATTAATTACTAAGCTTTGCTTACGGAACCAAATTGCCACCTACCTAATTATTGACTTAGCTCATTGCTGCTTAACTTGTTATTGACTAAACTTTTCTTGATCTGAAACACAAGCTTCTGTCTATGTATATTAGGTTGCCATCTTGTTCTCCTCGGCTGTTGGTCATCTCTTGATGCTACCTTTCATCAATCCACTCTGTCCTAAATTCTTTACTGCTTGGATGAATAACAAAGACATTTTCTTTGTGCATATTTCTTTATTAATCATAGATGTCTCTTTTCAACTCACATTATTGACTCAGCGCAAATGCCAGGAATTATCTGAAGCATAGATAGAAATAGACATCCACTAGGCCTCTGTAGATTTCAGCTAATTTATAGTTGCCATCTAATTCTTAACTTTGATTTTAACTTCTCTCATGAAAGCTAAGCTTTCAAATCACCTTAATCTGCCCGTTAAACTTAGTTGACATTCTTGATTTCGACTCTGGGAAAACTGATTTAATCTTTTTAAATTATATATACTACTTTACAAACAGTAGATACATAACCTTCTGTTACCAAGTCATCCCCAGTTGGCTGGGGCTGTAGAATACACCAACTGCATCTCTACAGTGGGGTAAAACTGCCCCAACTAAACAATCTGATGGTGAGGCTCCAGTAATACAGCAGCTTTGGGGAATGCAAAGTACCCCTTCATTGCTATTACACCCAGGTCCACTCTGGCTTGAAGTGATCACACCTGAAAGGCTCCTATCTGTGGATCAAGTAGAACATTTAATCTCTGCGACCAAATGACTTATCCTAAATTGCTTGAAATAGAACTATGTGTAAACAAATGACTAATGTTTAATTGAATTCTTAGTGACAATTAGCAAGACTTGGAACCATTTAACTTTATTGACATGCTAAACTGAATGGTTTGATATAGAACTGTTTAATCATTTAACTGTGCGCAAACAAATGACTGACATTTCATTAAATTGTTAGTGTTAAATGGCAATACTTGAAAACATTTAACTGTGTGCAAACAAAGGATAAAGAGTAAATAGAAATATTCATATTAGATAAAAATGAATGAAACCATTTAACAGTGTGAAAAAAAGAGCTCAGCCTTGTTTAAAAATCTTATCAACAAAATGTGTTTATAAATCATATATTTGATATATACGTATAAAAATGATTTGGCATTAGATAACCCACAATGGTTGATATGCCATAAAATCCAACCAAACCAAATCCTATATATTTAATATATACATATAAAAATGATTTGGCATTAGATAACCTACAGTAGTTTATATGCCATCAAACCAAACCAAACCAAGTCATCACCCATTTAACTAATGAACATGTTCATTGCTGCTTAACTACAATGATTTAATGAGAATGTTTTTATTTAACTTGAGTTTGCCCAGATGAATCTTTGGTTGAAATTATGTGCACCGTCACTCCACTTTTTCAAAAGTTTTTGACTCGCAGAGGGAATCCCTATGCGCTAACATGCTGAACTGTGACATTAAAATAAACAAGTTTGATTCCCAATTGCAATATTATGTTCACTTTTGGATTTATACTCTTGAAAAAGGTATCCAGTCCCTTATTCTCCTCCACTATTGTCCTTCTACAAGGATGGCTTTGGCATTAAGTAACCCATAAAAATTGATATGCCATTAAACAAAGAAACCCTAACTGATCGTTTGACATTTTCTCTTTTTAATTTTATTCCTTAATCTTATATTCTTTTGGAATTCTATTGTCTAACTCAAAGACAGATTGTATATGTGTATATCTCTTAAATAATAAAAGCTGCATATGTTTGTATCCCAAGCATATCACCCCATCAACTTTATGATGACTTTTAATTTTGTGAAGCACAGAAATTGACCAGAATTAACTTTCCTGCAAATGTCTTTTCTTTCTTATTCTGTGACATGTTCAACAGTCAAATGAATTAAACTTGAATACAAGAAGAGACGTTCGTCCCAGATTCAAATCTTTCATTTTCTTTTAGTGAACTTTGAATAATCCTATAAATCTAAAACTATATTTGGCCACATTTTTTTGTTCTTTATTTTTTTCATTTTTATTTTTTAACCTCTTAAAAAAACAATAAATATATTGGGATTATATCAAAGTACAACTAAAAATAAAACTGTAATTTTCAAATCTTTCCTTTGACGAGCACACAGGTATCACATTCCTTATATTAGCTACTGTTACTAATTTGGACACCCATTTTAGAATTGAGCAGGCTCATTGTTGCTTAACTTCAGTGGTCTAGTAGGAGCCAGTGCTTTCAGGTTAATTTATTATTTTCAAAACTTTGCTTAGTCCAGCATACAGGCTTCAGGGTGCTTACTGTGCCTGCTGTGGCGAAGTGGTCACCATCTCAAAACTGAGCGGTTTTATTGCTGCCTTAACTTCATTGATTTTGTGATAACTGATACTTTCATCATAATTTAATGTAAAACCCAGACAAATTTTTGATTAGAATTAACAATGGTTGAATTTTTTCTTTTTTTGTTTTTTTTTACAAAATATGCGAAATAACTTTTGAAATTAAAAATGAATTTTAACATATTTATAAATACTAGAGTGAGTTAAAAGTTTTGCAATATTTTATTAATGTGAGGCATAATTCAGCAATTTTGCCATGGTTGTGATGTTGACAACCCACACTGGACTGTGAGATGCTGATCTCACCTGATACTCTTCTAGTATTATTGTTGCTTAACTTCAGTGGTCTAGTAGGAGCCAGTGCTTTCAGGTTAATTTATTATTTTCAAAACTTTGCTTAGTCCAGCATACAGGCTTCAGGGTGCTTACTGTACCTGCTGTGGCGAAGTGGTCACCATCTCAAAACTGAGCGGTTTTATTGCTGCCTTAACTTCATTGATTTTGTGATAACTGATACTTCCATCATAATTTAATGTAAAACCCAGACAAATTTTTGATTAGAATTAACAATGGTTGAATTTTTTCTTTTTTTGTTTTTTTTTTACAAAAAATGCGAAATAACTTTTGAAATTAAAAATGAATTTTAACATATTTATAAATACTAGAGTGAGTTAAAAGTTTTGCAATATTTTATTAATGTGAGGCATAATTCAGCAATTTTGCCATGGTTGTGATGTTGACAACCCACACTGGACTGTGAGATGCTGATCTCACCTGATACTCTTCTAGTATTACTCACCAGTCTTGCCACCATAACTTGGAGCACAACCTCTGAACCCACTGTTTTAGGCCTATCTGACCTTGCCCTATTGTCAACATTTTTGCAACTTGTCCAAAATTTCTTCAACCATCTATTTACTGTGATCAACTGCATCTTCATGATTCACATAACAAATGCTTTTGGTTGCTTTGGCAGCATTATGGTTCAGTTTGTGATGCATAATTTCCAAAATTAGATTACATTGCACTTACATCTGTGCAGCTTTCAAATCACACACATCAAATGAAACAGTACACATGTCAACACACCAACTACCACAATAGGTACTCACTACGGTAAGAACTACTTCAATCAAATGATATACATGCCACAAAGTAGCATTTACCAAAATTATGAAAATTTTGGACTTTTCCTTGTACTTTGAAAGGATAACGTATGATGGTGTAAGGATTAACAAGATAGGCTAGCATGTAATTGTCAATGAGTTCAGTTTTCACTGGGTGCCTTATACTTCTGGCATAGTGTTAGACTGATCTAACTAAGTAAAGTTGGTGACCTTAGTCAAGGGTGACCCGAGGGCTCCCTTTTCAATAGCTACTACACCAAGATGTAGGGGAGGGCACTACTCCTTTCCCCAGATTGCTTCACTTTACCTTTGATTCATTCCTTATGATGCTGAGTGTTAAGCAAGGAGGCATCAAGTACCATTTTTGAGTCTTTGGTATGACTCGACCTGGGATTGAACCCAGGTTTCCCAGACCATTGGCAAATTGCTAAATGTTTCTCCATTTCACCATACCATTCAGACACTGATATATTTATCCCAATTTCGACTAAACTTTCAGCAGTTGTAAGGGTCATTCCTGGAAAGATTTAAAACTTAAATTCAGCCGAGATTTTTTGTTTAAATATTTTTTTACACTCATGAAAATGAATCTATCAATACAATGTTAAATACTCCAAGGTAGCCATGATTTGTAAAGTTGGTAACTGAGCAAAACTCTTGACATTTCAATCAGATGGACATCATATTCAAAGCTCAAGCAAGGATCTATTAAACAACTTTAATTGTAAAGTAAGGATTTATCTATTTGGCTGGTTGTGATGGCTGTTGGTGGTTTGTTGGTTGGTTGGTTTTACAACATGTTAAACTGTACCACTACAGGTCAAACAGGTAAAGGTTACAAACACACAAAACTCTATCTTGGTTCACTAGCACAAAAGTTTATTTGCTGCTACATTTTTTATTTAGTCTTTGGGGAGAAACAGAGTATGAAAGGTGAGCTGACCGCATTAGTTTGACAAAAAGAAACATGTCATGAAGAGAGAAAGAAAGCAGACACAAACTTCAAATTTTCTGGCTTTTCCTTACTTTTCTAATATACTTGTTCTCTGGATTCATCTCTATTGCTGCATGTCTGGTGTGAGGCCCCTTTTTGGAACTCACTCTAAAATGGGGGCTGCAATTTTCATCTGTATTTACATTTTTATGGCTGGTGTTCAACTGTTGTCTTTACCTCGTTACATCTCCCAATCAACTAACTCTCTAACTGTAGTCGTCCCCTTACTTACACCTGGTGTCGGAGGGAGGACATATCTGTTTCTAGTGGCTCCACACCAGTGCTGAAGATTTGGGACTTCTGGGGTTTTTTTTCTAGTCATTTACCTGTGACTGGCTGACCTATAACAAGTGCTTTGGCCTGATTCGTTAGAGGTCGGCTGGCCGTTCTATTCCTTAGACTCACTGCCTACTTTCTTATTACTTTTTTCTTCTTTCTCTCCTTTCCCAGAAATTAGCCTCCCATTCTCTTTATAACTCAGACCTACCATAGTTAAGTTGGCGACCATAGTCGAGGGTAACCCGAAAGCTCCCTTTTCAATAGCTACTACACCAATGTGTAGGGGAGGGCGCTAATCCTTTCCCTAGATTGCTCTACTTTACCCTTGATCCGTACCTTATAATGCTGAGTGTTAAGCAAGGAGGCATCAAGTACCATTTTTTTGAGTCTTTGGTATGACTCGACCTGGGATTGAACCCAGGTCTCCCGGACCATTGGCGAACACTCTAAGCCACTCAAACATTTTACAAAACCTTGGGTCTTTTAATGACAAAGGCACTTCTTTTTTTTTTCTCAAGTAACTGTTTCTTTTTAATCAAAATAATCTTTTATTTGCACAAAATTTTATGGTTTCAAGTATTTCTATTACTAATGATTTATACACAATTATATGGTTTTAAATAACTATTCATATTTGTTATTTATAATAATTTGTTTGCACACAGTTATATAGTTTCAATTATTATCATCTAATGAGTTCTGGAAGTTGAGCATCACCACCAGATGGAGTTTAGTGTCATTCCCCCACACCTACTTTTGTGGGGGGAAGTGTGTCTCACCTCTCTGAAGGGGATGCAGTTGATGTATTCTAATCCCCCAACAGCTAATACACACACATATACACACAAATTTGTGTATATATATATATACATATATATATAAAAAGTTGGCTACTGTAGTCAAGGGTAACTCAAAGGTTCCTTTTTCATTAGCTACTACACCAAGGTGTAGGGGAGGGCACTACTCCTTTTCCCTGGATTACTCTACTTTACCCTTGATCCATACTTTTTAATGCTGAGTGTAAAGCAAGGTGGTATCAAGTACCATTTTTTGAGTCTTTGGTATGACTCAATTTGGGATTGAACTCTAGTCTCCCAGGCCATTGCCAAACACTCTACCCACTAGGCTAATGGGCTAGTATATATATATTTTTTTTTTCTGGCGACAACACCCCACGAGACGCCAACTGTACGGCCACCTGCCTCCCATCACGAAAACTATACAGGTTAGACGAGCCAGACATGCCGGACACTGCTGGAGAAGCAAGGACGAGCTCATAAGTGACGTACTCCTATGGACCCCCACCTATGGCCAAGCAAAAGCAGGACGACCAGCCCGAACTTACATACAGCAGCTATGTGAGGACACGGGATGTAACCCAGAAGACCTGCCGGAGGTGATGAATGATAAGGAGAAGTGGCGAGAGATGGTCAGGGATATCTGTGCTGGCAGCATGACATGATGATGATATATATATATATATATATATATACACTTTTTTTTTACTCTGAAGACCATAAGTGTACACCCTACTCTCATCAGCTCAATCCACTCTGGGATCTTTGGTTAAAAATCACTGAAAATACAAAATATTATAAATATTATTTGATGTCAACCTATTTTTTGGCCATTACTTGCTGGTCCACTCTGATCCGGAGTGATGGTACCTGTAAATGTCCCATCTATGAGCCAAATTGATTTACTTGAAAATTGGGAGAGTTTCTATTGCATAGTGGCTAACATGCTGGACTCTGGCCTCATAATGAGTGAGTTTGAACTCCAGTCTTGCTATTACGTCCACTTTCGGATTAATTCCCTTAGGAAAGGTGTTGAGGCCCTTTATCACCCCAGCTATAGGTTAAATACTACTACTACTACTGTTCTTCTACAAGTATTGCTTTGGTATTAAATAAGCCACAAATGTTGAGATGCCATTAAACAAAGAAACCAAACCTATTTGAAAATTACCAATATCAAATAGGAACAGTTTAAACGATATGACTATGCAAATAAATGATCATTATTATTATTGTTATTAAGGGGTTGTTGCTTGAAACAAATGTCTGTGGCAGTGAATTACCAAACAAGGGTTAACGTGATGTGCGACCAACCAACTCATTCACTTTCTGATTTAAATGTCAGTTTTCACTTTTTTTAACCTTAAAAACCTGAGCCGTCTCCTCTCCCTGTTGGCTGGAGCTATAGAGTATGTCAATTGCACCATTGCAGAGGGGTAAGACCCCAATGAGGCTACCTGTTTGATATGGGTGCCAGCCTGTAATGTTTGACATCATGATCTTGGTGGTGGTTAAGCAGTCCATGACCTAGAAACCAAAGTAGTAAAGTGACTTGCAACACTCCACTTTAGCTTTTATTGGGCTAGACAGGTGGTTGGAGAGGCTTAATCCAATCAACCGACTAGTCATGTCAAGCCATGGCAAGTATATGATTGTCCTGACCATATTCTTCTAATTACAAGGACCCAACTCTATTTTATTTTAAATGTGCTTGGGGTCAGTGGCTGAGGATCATTTGGACTGAGATAGCAATACTTGAAACTATTTGACTGTGTACAAACAAATGATTTATATTAGAATGAATTATTCATAATAGATTGCTATTCTTGACACCATTTACAATTATTAATGTTAGCCATAATTCAAATCATTTAGATACAAGCAAACAAATGAGCTCTAGCTCATTTAAAAATAAAGTTACCTACAAATTATTCACTTTCAAATCATATATATATATATATATATATATATATGTGTGTGTGTGTGTGTGTGTGTGTGTGTGTGTGTGTATACATATATATATATATATATATATATATATATACAGGATTTTGCATTAAATAATCATTAATGGTTGATATGCCATTAAACCAAATAATTTAATCTAATTGATCCCATTTCTTCATTAGCTCTTGACTTTAAAATAGCTGAAAATGTCAAATGTCATAATGTCTCATTTAAAGTTTTCATGGCTTTTAGTTATATGCAATAGTGATGTTGAATTCATGTTGTTAATTTTGCCCAGTTAGTTAAGGCTGTAGAATACACCGACTGCACCTTTGCAGAGGGGTAACACCCCACCAATGAGTGTCCTGATATGACACTAAACAATCTGATGGTGAGGTTCCAATGATGCTGGAGCTTTGGGGAATGCGGAGCACCCTTTCATTGCCATTGCTCCCAGGTCTACTCTGACCTGATGTGGTTGCACCTGATAGGGCCCTATCTATGGGTTAAATAGAACTAAACTGCAATCTTATGCTAAACTGAATTGTTTGAATTAGTACTGTTTGACTAAACTGAATAGCTTGAAATAGAAATGTTTTTGACAAACCGTACTTACATTTAAACTGCATGCTTATGCTAAAATAAATTCTTTGAAATGAAACTGTTTTTGAGAATTTTTTTTTTTATTATTTATTGCAGACTTTTTGTCCTCATCTTGGTAGTTTTTTTGTGTTGTTTCTTCTTTCACTACGTTTCGGCGATCAAGGATGGATTTTTTGGTCTTATAAATCCTTATCTGGTCTTCCAGAGTCGGGTCCGTACCGATTTTTTGTACTTGTCTTTGATTGGAATCATTTTGAGATGAGGCTTCTTATTCTGAGAATTAATTTTTTTTTTTTTTTTTTTTTCAGACTTTTTGTCCTCATCTTGGTAGTTTTTGTGTTGTTTCTTCTTTCACTACATTTTGGCCAAATTTCACCTCTGGCCTTCTGACCGTATCCCCAGTAATTACTGCCATCCTTGATCACCCTTCGGGGCCCGTGGCGCAGCGGATAAAGGCGTTGAGTCTCTACGGTTCTAGGTGAGCATTGTCAGAAGATAGCGGTTTTAAATCCTACCCAAGCCAGCCAGAGGTTTACTTGGTCAAAAACGTGGTGCGATAGACAACAACTATGGAAGGCAGTAATTACTGGGGATACTGTTACAAGACTCAGCATTCCTATCCGAGGTCGCGGTAAATCACCTGAAGAAGGCCAGTGGTGAAATTTGGCCGAAACGTAGTGAAAGAAGAAACAACACAAAAACTACCAAGATGAGGACAAAAAGTCCGCAATAAATAAAAAAAAAAAAAATTAATTCTCAGAATTAGAAGCCTCATCTCAAAATGATTCCAATTAAAGACAAGAACTGTTTTTGACATTAAAACTCTACTTACACTAAACTGAATTGTTTAATATAGAACTGTTTTGACATTCAACTGTGTGTAAACAAAATCTGTACTCTTACTAAACTGAAATAACTAAATTAGAACTGTTTGACTAAACTGAATAGCTTGAAATAGAAACGTTTTTGACAAACTGTACTCATGCTAAACTGAATTGTTTGAAATAGAGCTATTTTCATAAAAATGGATTTGGCATTAAATAACCTACAAAGGTTGATATGCTATAAAACCCAAACCATATAGTTAATTAAGCAACAATAATAATGAAATAATTATGGGGTATAAACTCCCTTATCCACCCATACTATAGTATCACTACCATCCTTTTGCAAAGATGACTTTCGTATTACATAACCCACCAAAGTTGATATGCCATTAAACAAAGAAACCAAAATAATTATGGATGATAGCAATATAGAACTGAAGATTAACCCAGCTGAATCTCAGACAAGCCAGTCTATTTACTTCTAGGTAACATCACAAATACTGTCTGTTCAAGTTCTAAGGGTTACATATTAGTAATGTATTTCCTACTACCACTTCATGGTTTTCTTATGAGGTTAGGGAAAATTGGTAGAATGAGTTACAGTGACAAAATATTGTTTTATGCTTAAATAACAGGAGGTTGAGTTGAACAGATATTGTCTTTTATGTATTATATATTTTTATATGTTTTCGGTAATGATTAATAATTTACAAATATATTTTTGTGTGTATATTAATTTTCTATGTGTACAGTCAACAGAGATGTTTTTTGTAATTCTTTTTTTGAATTATTTAGTTGTATATCAGTCATGAATTCCTTTAAGAACTAAATTTTGTTATCGTTCTTGAAATTCATAACTGATATTTTGGTTCCGCAGTTGGAGCAGTGGTAAAATATATTAGGTTTGTTCATTTTGAATTCAGAACTTTTACCATCTAGGAAAGGGATTGCTGGTCGGAGACCCACTAGATTTTGGCAGCAAAATCAGGTATAGTTATTCTAGGAAATGATGATACATATTTTTCTCAATAATTTTACTGTTAGTTGTGATGATGAAACACTCACACTTAGAGATCATTTTATATAAGTAAAGTTGGCGACCCTAGTCGAGGGCAGACCAAAGGCTCCCTTTTCAATAGCTACAGCACGAAGGTATAGGGGAGGACGCTTCTTCTTTCCCTGGATTGCTCCACTTTACCCTTGATATGTACCTTTTTTAATGAGTGTTATGCAAGGAAGTATCCAATACCATTTTTTGAGTCTTTGGTATGATTCAACCTGGATTTGAAACCTGATCTCCCAGGCCATTGGCAAACACTCTAGCCAATGGGCCAGTATATATTTTATTTATATGCAAATTTCATTAAACATAATAGACATTTTATGTCTACATATTTTCTTCTGGATCCGTTCGAATTCCTGTATTACTTTTATCGTATTCGGAGGGAATTGATTTATGTATTGTCCATAGTTGTATGTATCCCTAGTACTTTCTGCCCGACTTTAGGCCATCATCAGGGGAGGATCTATTACAAAAGTGATGTAACTTTTGCTTTAGCATATTACTACTGTGTAAGGGCGACTTTGCCGTTGAAGATTATGGCGATTGCTTTTAAATGGAATTCTATAATTAGTGCCAGTAGCTAAAGACATTTAAATACATTAACACTGATTTGAAAATTAATTCTATTAAGTGTTGGTTGCATGTTTCTAATATGTAGTGCTTCGAGAATCTGAAGTTTTTGTTTATTATTTTGATGTTCTAATATTGTTGTGTTGTCGGTGAGAATTTTCCGTGGTTGTGTTGTTGGGCATGAATGTTTTTTTAAATGCTGAGCTATTGAACAAGTTCAATAGCTCAGCATTTATATATATATATATATATATATATATAGTTTTTAGATATAATGAAACACCCTGATTTATAAAATTTGGAATGCTGATTTTAAAGGTAGGCATGCCTTCATTGCTTAGAAGATCTCACTGATACAATGTGGTATAATACAATATTTTGCTGATGGTGAGGCTTAGAATATACTTGACTGCATGACCCTGAAAAGGGGTGTGACCCCCCCACACACACACACTGCAAAAGAGGTGTCCTTGGTATGACACTAAACTGTACCTGATGGTGGAGTTCCAGTTCTGGAATTCTGAGGAGTTTGACATACCGCTTCATTGCCATTACTCCCAGGTTCACTCTGACCTGGAGTGGTAGTATTTGTTTGGGTCCCATTTTTAAGTCACGTAAATCGGTTTAAAAATTATTTGCATTTGATAGGAATACTTGATATCATATTACTATGGGCAAAAACTCTTAAACTCCAGGATGCACAAGCAAAATATGGAATTATTTTAAAATGTTTTTTTTTTGGTCTCATCAGACAAAAAAAAAAGAACATTTTAAAATAATTCCATATTTTTGAAAAACCCAACAAATCTAAATTTTCATAATTAGCTCTATTATTCAAGCACTTTTTCATTAAGATTCAAACCAATATGAATAAACTAGAAAAGAAACATCAAAGAATCTATGATTTGCTTTATCAAGGCCAAAGAAAATTTCTGAAGTCATTGGAATTTCTCTGTCTGTATACAAAGCATAGAAAATTTTTTTTGCAGAAGAAGAGCTTTTTAATGTAAAGGGGGCTTGGAGAATTGAACAAAAAATGAAAAGAAGGCCTTTTAACTGCTCTTGCTACAGGAATTAATAAGGACTGTGCAACATCAATAAGGAAGCACAAGAAAAGTGTGAAGACAGCAATTAAATAAGATTTAAGCCCAGACCATAACCTCCTTGATTACGTTATGTGGGGTGTTTTAGAAAACAGAACAAATGCAACTTCCCATCCAAATATTGGTTCACTTATGACCACTTTTGAGCAGAAATGGAATAAAATGTCGGAAAAATTTATTTTGAAGGCATGCAAATTGTTTCGATGGTGTGTTGATACAATAATCGAGAAAAATGGCGTCCATATTGAGTAAATTTACTGTTTTGTGTCTTTCTTCTTATTTTTCCATTTATATTTTTAGAATTAGTATTATCTTGTTTTATAATAGTCATTTACTATTATTCCAGAATATTCCTAAATGACAATATAAACATACGATATATACAATTTCCTTACCTTTAGGAATGGGATGACATGTCATTTAAATCAATCAGTCAGTTATTATTTCAGGTTAGGTAAATGTCGCTACAAGAATACTTGATATCATATAAATTAGTGTAAATCATTTGTATCAAGAATAATTACTTAAACCTAAAATTGTTTGCTAAGGATTAGTAATTAGTTACTTGGAATTTTATTACTATGTGCAAATGATTATTACTAAATAGAAATAAGTAAGTAAAGTTAGCGACCATAGTCGAGGGTGACCCGAAGGCTCCCTTTTCGATAGCTACTACACCAAGGTGTAGGGGAGGGCGCTACTCCATTCCCAGGATTGCTCCACTTTACCCTTGAACCGTACCTTATAATGCTGAGTGTTAAGCAAGGTGGTATCAAGTTCCATTTTTAAAGTCTTTGGTATGACTCGACCTGGGATTGAACCCAGGTCTCCCGGGCCATTGGCGAACACTCTAACCGCTGGGCCAATGTCGAAACTATATAATTGTTTATAAGATATCAGTATTAGATAGGAATACTTGAAACCATATAACTGTGTGCAAACAAATGATTATTATTCAATAGAAACAATTGCTTGAAACCATATGATTATTAGTCTTAGATAGGAATACTTAAAACCATACAACTGTGTTATCAATCAATCATTTCCATGAAATTTTTCTATAATTTAAATGTTGAATTTTTGTTATTCATGTTTTCTGTATTGTGTTATAAAATATCCGTTTAACAAAGTTGTTTTAATTTTCAGGTCGAGCCTCGTCAGTTTGATGAAGATGAACAATGAAAGAAAAAAATCATTCCTTTGTGGAGTTTGTAGTGTAGGGTTCGCTTGTAAATCCAGACTTGAGCGTCACATAAGAATACACACAGGAGAGAAACCTTTTCATTGTGAGGTATGTGGGTCAAATTTTTCCCAGAGTTCAAATCTCAAACAGCACATGCTTGTCCACACAGGCGAAAAGCCTTTCCATTGTGAGGTTTGCGGTGGAAAATTTGCTTACAGTTCAAGTCTGAAGGAACATGTGAAAATGCACACTGGTGAAAAACCTTTTAATTGCGATGTTTGTGGGGGAAAATTTTCTACTAGCTCTAACCTTAAGCAGCATACACGGACTCATACAGGAGAGAGACCTTTCCATTGTGATGTGTGTGGAGTCAGATTTTCCAAAAAGTCTTATCTCAGACAGCACTTACTAACACACAATGGTAAAGAAACTTTTCGATGCCCACTGTGTGGAGTAAAATTTGCCCAGGGTTCCGGTCTTAAGCAACACATGATCGCACATGAAGGAGCAAAAAGTTACAATTGTGTCATTTGTGGGGCTAAATTTACTAAGAGCTCAATACTTAAGCAACACATGTTAATACACAGTGAAAAAGCATTCAGTTGTAATGTTTGCGGATCAAAATTTTCACGGAGTTCTTACCTAAAACAGCACATGCGAACACATACTGGAGAGAAACCTTTTCACTGTGAGTTTTGCGAAGCAAAATTTTCTTGGAGCCTATGTCTTAAACACCACATGCTTAAACATGTTGGTAAGAAACCATACTGCTGTGAAGTCTGCAGTGCAACGTTTTCCCAAAGTTCTCACCTCAAACAACACATATTAACTCACACTGGTGAAAAACCTTACTCTTGCAATGTTTGTGAAACTAAATTTTCTCAGAATTCACATCTCAAGCAACACATGATAACACATTCTGGTGAAAAACCTTTTCATTGTGACGTATGTGATACCAAATATTCTTGTAATTCAAATCTCAAGCAGCACATGTTGGTGCACACTGGAGAGAAACCCTATCTCTGTGAAGTGTGTGGAGAAAAATTTTCACTAGGTTTTGTACTGAAGAAACACATGTCAACACACACTGAAGAAAAAAGTATATAAAAATAGAATATCAAATATAAGATGGAATTTCAGATTCATCATAGGAATGTCATCATCATTTTCCTTGGTAAGATTCAAACATATTCCCAAGAAATGAAACAGAAGATATAAAATTAACTGAATTGTCATCCATAACAGAAATCAAAAAACTCTGGTTGAAACGAAGACCTTTGAACTATAATTGGCCATTTTAGAGAATGATCACAACCATCATAATTTCATTCAAACATTAGGGTTTCTTGTTTGATAATGAAATAATTTTTTTTTTCTTATGTTTTTTTTTTTTCAAAGTTTTGCTGAAATTCATATCCAAAAGTCCATATGATTGAAGACAACTCTTTTTTCCAGCATATAAAAATATAGATTTAAAAATTTAATGTTACAAGATTTCTTTGTAGTTACAGACAAATACATTGAATTTGAAAAAAAAAAACAATTGGAAACCCAGCCTGCATGAGACATTTATATTACAATGTCTGTTATACATGTGGTCCTTGCTTATCAGCCCTTCAACATATACCAACCATTTGCACTTCCAGCTGGTATTGCACACCTGCCCAACTATAGACAAAGAAAGAGACAAGCAACCACTGTTTGTACACTACTGTACATAAGAATATAAACTGTGTCACTTATAAATTTTTTCTTTCTATATTTCATTATGGTATAAAACTATATGACTGAGAAAAGTGTTGCCTTACTGTAACAACAGATCCAGATTACTTCTGGATTGATAGAATGGTACTAGGCTGAGTCAAAAGTTTTGCAATATTTCAAGAATTTCAGTGTCTGTTGTGAGGCCAGGCTTAGGAAAGTGTCAGTAGATCGTACTTTGTAAAGGACCAAGTCTTATCAACAATGTATGAGTGCATTGAACCATTTCAAGCAAGGCCTGATCCTCCAGAAAAGAAGGTCTCCCTGACCTTTGTTTTCAAAGCTAATATCACCTTCCCTGAAATATCTAATCAAGTCTTGTGCCACACATTCATTGATAATTCCTGGGCCTTCCACATCAGCAATTTCTTTTTCTTCTGGCCTTGTACTCAGTCCTTTTTTTCCACAGTTTAATGCCACAAATTCATTGATAGTTCCTGTACCTTCCACATCAACAATTTCTTTTTCTACTGGCCTAGTACTCAGTCCTTTTTTTCCACAGTTTAATGCCACACATTCATTGATAGTTCCTGGACATTCCACATCAACAATTTCTTTTTCTACTGGCCTAGTACTCAGTCCTTTTTTTCCACAGTTTAATGCCACACATTCATTGATAGTTCCTGGACATTCCACATCAACAATTTCTTTTTCTACTGGCCTAGTACTCAGTCCTTTTTTTCCACAGTTTAATGCCACACATTCATTGATAGTTCCTGGACATTCCACATCAGCAATTTCTTTTTCTAATGGCCTTGTACTCAGTCCTTTTTTTCCCGTTTGCATAAAATGGATCTCATTGCAATTTTTTCACCACTCATCATCAACAGTGTAGAATAAAGAATAAATAAGTCATATTTATATCTTCAATATGAAAACAAAGAAAAAAACTATTGAACAAATTCTATCAAATTAATCATTTAAAGTGGAAATACAAGTTGCAAAAAATCATCTGTGAAATTCTGAAAAACTTTTGACTCAACCTGGAAGCTTGAAATATTGCAAAAATTTGGACTCACCCTCATATATCAAAAATAAATATGTTCTTTAAAAAATGTCGTTGGAACTGATGTCTTAAGAACAACAATGTGGATTGTTACCCTTTTGACATTCTATACCACACAAATCGAATAAAGAAGCTGTTAACACCAATTATACTGTCATCAAATATGTTGTGATGATAGATGTTTAACTAATATGAAATTTAAAAAAATAAAAATTGACTTTAACACAAATTCTACTTTGTAATTATTCAATTTTTTAAATTTAAATTTTGAGCTTGTTTTTTCTTTCCTCGCAAACCAAAAAAAAAACTTGAGAACAAAATGTGTTTAAATTTAAATGAGGCTTTTAAAATATGTCACATTTCTCAAAAATCTGTCGTTAGATCGATGTCTCAGTTGGCATGTTGACACGTAGTTGCTCAGTATTGTCAAATCAAATTTTCATTCATTAAATTCTGTTGTATTGATTCCTCATACTAAACCTTCCTATTTGTAGGGCTAAAAATACATTGATTCCCTCCTTTTAATGTGGTATGACACCTTTCACAAAAGAGTTTTCAAACTCATTACAGTAACAATTATTTGGTCATGAAAGAAAGATAAATATTGATATTGCTTCCGCTAGATTGCAGAATGAGGTCAGCTAAAAAAATATGATAACTGAAATTGTATTTACCAAAAGAAAACCATGAATGAAAACTTAATTTTCTTCAAAAGAGTCCTCATGGCATTGAGAACACTTATTCCAGTGAGTTTTTTGATTGGTTGAAGCTCCTCTGAAATTCTTCTTTTGAAATGGTAAGAAGCCTTATTTCAAAAATAATCCATGTGCTCATCTAAGCACTTACATGAGCTTTCAGTTTAGCAAACAAGAAAAATTAGTATGATGGGCTGTGCACTTAAGCATCTAACAGGGATGTCCCTGTGGTGTAAGGGTTAAAGCACTGGACGGCAGAATTGTAGTACGCAAGTTTGAACTCGAGTCATGCTATTTCATTCACTTTCAGACAAATACTCTAGGGAATTGTATGAACCTCTTATCCTCCCAGCTATGGGTTAAATAGTACCACTACTGTCCTTCTAATGGATTTGGCATTAAATAACCTGAGAAGGTTGATATTCCATTAGATAACAAACAAAATGTCTAACCTGAAAATGTTGAGACTGCTGATCAAAAAGTATTGTAAATTGATACTGACTTGTCAATAGAAAATCTAGACATAATCCTTTTATCAAAAAAGTTACTCAGCTGTGTGCATATCTTTGTTTAAATTGTAAAATTTTTAAAAGATTTTTGTAAGTAAAAATATGTAAAATTTTTAAAACTTTTTTTGTAAGTAGAAATATGTAAAATTTTTTAAAGATTTTTTCAAGTAAAAATGTAAAATTTTAAAAAGATTTTTTAAGGATTAAATACTTATTGATCACACTTAATAAATAATTAATCAATTATTGATCACAATCATAATCTTTATGTTATATAAAACCTTTTAGAAGTCTGCACGGCTAACATTATAGACTGTGACATTGTGAGTTCAAACTCCAGTCACACTATTACATTCACTTTCTTACTAAAACCTTTGCAGAAGCAGCTTACTCGTCTGGGACTGTTAAATATGATGACTGCTTCGCTGCAGAAGGGTAAGACCCCTGCCAATAAGTGTCCTAGATATACAAATAAACTACATCAAATGGTGAGGCTCCAGTTCTGGAGTATTGGGGAATGTGGAGTATCCCTTCATTGCCATTACTCCCAGTTCCACTCTGTCCCGTATGAGTAGTACTTGTTAGGGTCTCATCTATGGGTCAAACAGAACTGTTTAGTCATTTACCACACTTAAAACCATTTATGTTGAAAAGAATTGCTAGTATTAAATTGCAATACTTGAAACAGCTTAACTGTGTGCAAGCAAATTATCTTCAGCTCTTTAAAAATAGTGGTACCTTGAAACTATTTGTTTACAAATCATAAATATTCAATATATATATATATATATATAAAAGTCTGTATATATATATATATATATATATGTAGTGCATCCATATAGCAGTATCGATGTGACCGCTGCCTGGAAGAAGCTGCGTTTCATTTTATCGGTTAGGTCTGATTTCCATATAATCGATAGCCTATTGATAGCTGTCCATGCTTTCGTTAGCCTCGTTTCGATGTCCTTTTCGGTTGATTCGACGCTGCTTCCTAGGTACGTGAATTTGTCTACTAGTTGGATGCACTACATGGACACTAACAAAACGGCTGGAGAAGAAACTGGATGGCAATTACACAAGAATGCTGCGTGCAATCCTGAACAAGTCCTGGCAGCAGCACGCCACAAGACACCAACTGTACGGCCACCTGCCCCCTATCACGAAAACTATTCAAGTTAGACGAACCAGACATGCAGGACACTGCTGGAGAAGCAGAGATGAACTCATAAGAGATGTACTCTTATGGATCCCCACACATGGCCGCGCAAAAGCAGGACGACCAGCTCGAACGTACATTCAGCAGCTATGTGAGGATACAGGCTGTTGTCCTGAAGACCTACCTAGGGCGATGAAGGATAGGGAGGAGTGGCGAGAGAGGGTCAGGGATATCCGTGCTACCAGCGCGATATGATGATGATGATATAGGTATTATTCGGTCCAGTTAAACTGGAGTTGGGAGTAATTCCATCAGGACAAAAAAAACATTCAACAGTGAACATTTAAATTTTCCTGGTAAAGTGCTCAATGTAACTGACATTACAGAGCAATAATTTCTTTAAGAAAAAAAAAACAAAAACCGGCCACATTAGGATTATAAATTTATTTCCATCCTGTT
This sequence comes from Sepioteuthis lessoniana, assembly GCA_963585895.1. Lineage (NCBI taxonomy): Eukaryota > Metazoa > Mollusca > Cephalopoda > Myopsida > Loliginidae > Sepioteuthis > Sepioteuthis lessoniana. The sequence continues at coordinate 18,475,880 of OY757942.1, forward strand.
ATATATTTTTGATAAAATAAAAAAACACGAAAAGAAATTAACAGGACTTCTTCAAATCTTATGGATAAAATAATTCAGAATAATTCAGAATAGACACAGGAAAGAAGGGTGGGAGGGGATAGAAGAGGGATGAGAGTTTTCTCCTCATCTTGCCCACTTCCATTTTTTTTATTTTATTTTATGCCGGTTGGAATTATAATAAAATAGTTTTTTTTGTTTTTTTTTAATTCTAAGTACTTTTTGACTTATAACTCCAGATTTAATACTAATTTAGATAAAATAACTTTATTTAATAACTTTACATAAGGATACAGTAATAATTATGTTAAATTAAATTCAAGATTTAAAATTGAAATTAAAATTTTTTAAAATTCAATTTTATTTTCGAGCCTATTAATTCAGTTACCCTTTTATTGAATAGTACGTATATATGATATGGTTTTTTCACATTTTTTTATTTTATTTTATTTTTATTCATTTACCTTAAATCTCAATTTAATCCTGTTTTTTTATTTAAGCATCATCTATATATATGGATGCTCTTAAAGATAGTGGTTTTAAGGAAGAGTTTACTTATTTTCTTCTTGATAAGTAAACCCTTCCTTAAAACTGCTATTTTTAAGGGCATCCATATATATCTTTCTACTCTCTTGGAATATTTTCTCATTTACTGATAAATTTCTTATTCTCAAATTTACCACTTTTGGGACTTGTTTAATTATGGTCTTAGAGTGATTCGAGTTGACATTAATATATGAAGGGTACTGATCAGTTTTTATAAACTGTTTATAAGTGTTATTCGAAAGGTCTAGGGTCACATCTAGGAAATTAACTATCTTATTATTTGATGAGACTTCTATCTTGAATCCTAAAAACGTAAAAGCCCTTATAATCTTCTTTAGTAAGCTAGAGCTATTTGGGCCATTACTATTTGGGATATATATTAAACTATCATCATGGTATAAACCTATTTGTTCTGGGCTAATAATCCTAGTAAGTATATTTAATATATATAAACCCACAAGGTCGGCTATTTGTGAGGAATCATAACCCCCCCCCCCCATAGGGACATCAAAATTATCAGAACCACTTTTTACCCACGTTGATCCAATATTTTTTAAAACTGTTTTTCTACATGTTAATATTATTTCATATCGCTCTTTAGTTATATCTACATATTTTCAGCATAGTTAATGCTATCTATCAGAGTATTTTTAGTTATAGAAGTTATCTAAGCATTTTTGGAGTTTGAAAAATAAAGGTTTAACCCCTGAGATTCAATGATCCATATTAAAAAGGTCAAATACTCCAAAATGTTTTGATAGTAGATGTAATCTATGCCTAGAGGAAAAAATACAAATAATGATATACCCAAACCCTGAAAAATTGTTAAATAAGAGATGTGAATTAACAGCTAGATGTAGACATAGAGCTAAATTTAAACTATAGACAAATTATCATAGAAAATACTTAAATAAAAAAACATAGGATTAAATTGAGATTTAAGGTAAATGAATAAAAATAAAATAAAATAAAAAAATGTGAAAAAACCATATCATATATACGTACTATTCAATAAAAGGGTAACTGAATTAATCAAAAATAAAATTGAATTTTAAAAAATTTTAATTTTAAATCTTAAATTTAACATAATTATTACTGTATCCTTACATAAAGTTATTAAATAAAGTTATTTTATCTAAATTAGTATTAAATCTGGAGTTTTAAGTTGAAAAGTACTTAGAATTTAAAAAAATAGAAATAAATTATTTTACTATAATTCCAACCGGCAATAAAATAAAAAAAAACGGAAGTGGGCTAAATGAGGAGAAAACGCTTCACCCTTCTTTTATCCCCTCCTACCCTTCTTTCCTGTGTCTATTCTGAATTTTGAAATTTGAAGAAGTCCTGTTAATTTCTTTTCGTGTTTTTTGATTTATCAAAAACACATAACAGGATGGAAATAAATTTATAATCCTAATGTGACCGGTTTTGTTTTTTTTTTTCTTAAAGAAATATATATATATATATATATATATATATATATATATATATATAATCAGGATTTGCCTTTAGATAACTTACAAGGGTTGATATGCCATTAAACACATCCAACCGACAACCTTAGGGAAAATATGAACCCCCTTATTTCCCCAGTCATTAGTGAAATAGTAACACTACTGTGCTAAAATGAATGTTGATATGTCATTGAACAAAAAACTGAAACTAAAAGCTTTGTTTGTGACAGTCATTTTTTTTACTTTTGTAGTTTTCAATAAAAACAGTGTTGACAATGTTGTTTTTATTTTGTTTGAAAAAAATATTTTTTCTGCTGGCATATACCATACATATATATATATAATGAAAATAATTCCGAAATGCCCAAGAGCAAATCTACCAAGGTTTCACCATTTAGAAAAAACAATCAATATCCACGCTGCATAAATGTAGGATCTAATCACTCTAAGAAGGTCTTTAAACAAATCCCTAATAGCATTATGCTAAGGTTATCAACAAATTCATCAAACAAGGATATTTTCACTCAAAATAAGTAGGATTATGAAAAAGCCCTGAAAAATAGTGGATATAAAGAAAAACTCATATATAAAAGTAGAGAAGACAATACAAACATACAGAATAGGAGTAATAATAAGAAAAGGAAAATCTTATTGTGCATACTCCTATATGATATTGTTGTATAATCATATGCAGATTCATGCAGAACACAACGACACAATGAAGACAAGTGACACAGTTCTTAGAAAAATATACCTCTCACTTTATTTGAAAGGGTTTGAAAGGTTTTACTGTGAGGGAGTTGGAGACCGAACAGAACTGCAACATATTGACCCCCACTCTTATGGCCATCAACGTTGTGTCTTTCTCATTCTCCAGGGTTGCTCAACTGGAGGCCTGGGGGCCCACTCTCCTGGGTGCCAGCTTCCTCTACCACATCTTGTCACCAACGTGTCTGGTCTCCAAACTAACTGACTTCCTGTCTTCACCGAATTATATAATAGTTCAATCGCCCACTCAATATCTTCCCATGACTGGCCATCGGGATGTGTCACTTCCGCCGTCCTTGGAATGGCATGTTTGATCGTCATCAAGCAAAAATAACTGTCATGCAGTTCACAGGTCACTCTCTTCCAGTGCATCAGTCTATGACTGTACTGCGGGATTTTACCTTGTCCCATATTGTCAGCCAAGCCCGCCTACACCAATGGAATATACAACTTCCGCGCCTTTGGAATGGCATATTTAGCCGGGTCGAAGGTCAATATATAACAATATGGCTGTAGCCTCAAAAATAGGAAGAGAAATTTTTTAAATATTAAGAAAAAGTTTTCGCAAGATGAGTAATTTATCAAAAATATTTGATAAGAACACCGTGAAATTAAGTTTCTACTGTATGCCAAACATTTCCACGTTAAATTGTTGAGGCAACTCAAAAAAGCTTAAGAGAAATAAAAATATTGAACCCCCAAATTGTAACTGTATTAAGAAAGAAAACTGCCCCCTCAAGGGAAGATGTCAAATAGAGTGTGTAGTGTATATGACTGAAGTACTCAACACAAGCAGTAATAGTAACGATAGAAATGATAAAAAAGTCTATGTGGATTCAATGCAAGGTCTTTTCAAACAAAGACATTGCGATCATAAAAGTAGCTTCATACATGAAATATATAGACATAAAACTAGTTTCTCAAATTACATATGGGAAGTCAAAAACATATTTGGTATAGATCCTATATTGAAATGGGAAATTGTTAAAAGATGTAGTAAATAAAAGGGGGGGGATAGATATTGTAAACTATGTATGGAGGAAAAATTAACCATAGCTACATATGATAAGCCAAAGGAATTGCTTAACCAAAGGTTTGAAATATTTAATATTTGCAGACATAGGAAAAATTAGTTAATTAGTGGGTAAAAGGATTGATAAAAATTGTTCAATGTAGAAAAAAGGAAAAAAAAATTTTTATCAGTTTCTTGAATAAAAGTTTTTTTTTTGGGTGGGGGTTAAATACTAATTTCTGTATAGGCAAGGGGTCTTTTTAATCAATAAAATGTATTTTATCCCAACCCACTTTGCCGATACAATCCTGAAGAGCTGTTTAGGTGAAACCTAGATAAACTTGCTCTTGGTCATGTAGGAATTATTTTCATAATATTAGCTCTGTCTCGTGTATTGAGCACTTTATTACGTTTTAGCTTAGGTAATTCTGTCAGCATTTTTTCTTTTGTCTAGATATATGTGCTGCTTGATTTTTGTCATGTTGCACGTGTTTTTCATCTTTTTTTTTTTTTTTACTGAATTTTTTTCCTCCCGATATCAGATTGTACAATTTGCAAATTCTACAATCTGTTTTTTTTTCACATCAACAGAATTATAGATTAGATATGATGATTATATATATATATATATATATATATATATATATATATGTGAGGTTCATTTAATAAAAAGATTTTTTTGAAAAAAGTAAAATAAATTTTTTTACCTTGAATTTAAACTTCTGAATTGTTTGGAATGGTTTATAGCAAAAATTATTTTAATCTTGTAAAAATATTCCAAATGGCAGCAAATCAGATTTCTTCTGCCTTGAACAGAGGTCTGTCATCAAATTTTTGGTAGCTGAAAATTGCAAACCATGTGAAATTTGCAGAAGAATGCATGATGTGTATGAAGAATCATCATTTGATCAAAAAATGTTTGTAAATGGGCTAAATATGGGTTTGCCTCTACAAGTCTGAGTGAAAAGACAGTCCATGGAAGGAAAATACACTGACTCTCTGGTAAAGAAAAAGTTCTCGGAGCAGCTGCCAGCAAAGAAGAATATGGTAACTTTTCTCTGGGACAGGAAATGGCCCATGAGTATTGATTTCCTTAAAAGGTACAACTAAAAACCGTGTTTCCTACTGGTAAATCTTTAGGCTATATTTCACCTTATCTACTGAATGATTCTTGTGTTTGTACATATATATATATATATATATATATATACACACAATGCACAAACACAAGGCGTATGACTGATGTAAAATCAGCTGAGATTTAATTCCGACTTGAAGCATCTTGCCACACTAAAGAGTTGTGATACAACGAAACAGTCTGTCTGTGGATGACAATCTGATGATGAGGTTCCAGTAATGCTGGAGCTTTGGGGAATGTGGAGTACTCCTTCAATGCTATTACGCTACCGTCCACTTTGGCCCAGAGTGGTAGCACCTATGTATTGGTCAAATAGAACTGTTTGACATTTAAACTGAGTCCAAATAAATAACTTATGCTAAATTGAATTGCCTGAAATAAAACTGTTTGATCATAAAACTGTGTGTAAATAAATGACTGATGTAGTGATACATAGAAATATTTGGAACCATTTAACTGTGTTTAAAATAGTTAAAAGGTGATTTGGCATTAAATAACCTACAACGGTTGATATGCCATACAACCAAACCAAACTCTGTTATTGGAAGTCTCAATCAGAGGATAGCACGAGGTCTGAGCTCAGGAGGTCTTAAAATATTGTGAATTCTGTTAGCTTCTCTGCATCTCTTTTTGCTGAGCAACCAAAAGTCTCAGCTTATATGCATTTTGGTTCCCATTTCAGGGTGGTGTTGTCAATATCAAATTCAAGGGTTTCGACCAACTGATAATAGCAAGTTCTTCCTAAATTAGAAAATGGATAATTTGCTTACATCTCTTTTCTCTGACTCCAACCTACATTGGTTATCTTCTCTCACTTACGCCAAGAGAATAAATACTACATGCACTTTCTCCTACCTCTTCTAAATCTCATCTAACCCCACTCCTCTCAGGAGGCAGTTACTTCCACCCGACATTACATCATAGAATTTGCCAACTTTTAGACATTTTCAAATTCTCAGGCTAAATTTGTTTTTCAGGTCGACGCAGGTGTTGTTCCTGACCTTCTGACCCTTCTGCAGAAATGAGTCATCGCTAGTTTTTCTCCCAGCCAAAACAAAATGCTTCAGAACAATTGACTATAAGATTTATAACATTTCTCATTTAAAAAAAAAATATTCATATATTTTTTCTATTAATTTTGGCAAATACACTGGTCTCTCAAAAGAAAGCTTATTTTAACTCTTTCTGCTTTAATAATTGTCTGCCTTGATAATTTTCTTCAATTAATTCTTTTGACTAATTAGTCTACCTGGCAAGGACGTACAGGATCACAAATCTTTCTCCTCCTATTCTCCTTTCCTCTTCCTTCTCCTCGTTTACCATTCCTCATTCACATTTGGAATGTCCTTACAATATATTAACTATATTTTATTTCATGGGTGTTTTTACTGAGGCTATTCAATTCATTAATCATTTTTAATTAAATAATGTCTCTAAAAAATGTTAATAATGCAATAAAAATGTTAAAAAAAGAATTATCAATCCATTTATGTTCTGTAGGAAGTACATAATATAAGCAATGTAGTTTATGCTATTTTTATTTCCAATAGGGATGGAAGTCAAGAGAGTGTTAAAGGAATATGTGCTATCAGTACACCTTATGGAGGTGCCCGTGGTGTAGTCGTTATCGTCGTAGGAACTGGACACGGCGACACGAGTTCAAATCCTGGACGAGGCTGATTGCATTTCACATAGCACTAATACCCTTGGGAAAGGTATGAATCCAATTATTCTCCCTCCAGCTATGGGTAAATAGTAGGGCAGACTAGGTTCTTCAGCCTTGGTTAGGCAACTAGTCTAGGAGAAGGAAAACTCTGAATTCAAAACCTGTTAAACTCCGCTTAAAAATTGACCTTGTGTCATATCCTGCCCGAGCGGAGGGGTTGGGTAAATAGGATCAGTACACCTTATATATAGGTTTGTTTTTTTTGTTTGATGGCATATCAACCTTTGTAGGTTATTTCATGCTAAAGCCATTCTCCTAGAAGAACAGTAGTGGTACTATATATATATATATATATATATATGGAGGTGCCCGAGGCGTAACGCTTATCTTTGTCAAAAGTGGACTTGGTGGTACGAACTCAAACCTGAGCAAATCTGTTTGCATTTAACTAATACTCCCGAGAAAGGCATTAATCCAACTATTCTCTCTCTAGCGATGGATAGTTTTGTTTGTTTGTTTGTTTGTTTGTTATTTAATGGCATATTAACTTTGTCGGGTTGTTCAGTGCCAAAACCGTCCTTTTAGAAGAACTGTAGTGGTACTATTTAACCCATAGCTGGGAGGGTAAGAGGGTTCAGACCTTTCCCAAGGGTATTTGTCCGAAAGTGAACATAATAGCGCGACTGGAGTATGAGCTCGCTTACTACAATCCCGCAGTCCATCACTTTAATTATTACACCACAAGGACACCACCTTCTTGGAACAGAATTAGATAGATAGATAGATTAGGTTATTTGGTTTAATGGCACATCAACCCTTGATGTTTAATTTAATGCCAAATCCTATTTATGCATATATATGGTTTTTAAGAGAATAGTTTGTAGGTATCATTATTTTTAAATAAGCAAGACTACATTTGTTTGCACACAGTTAAATGGTTTCAAGTATCACTGTTTATCTATTTCCCACAATTTAATGGTTTCAAGCATTCCTATCTAATACTAATAATTCAATTTAATATTAGTCATTTGTTTGCACCAAGTTAAATTGTTTCATATATAGTAAATGATGACAAAGTTCTATTTGACCCCTTAGATAGTTTGGTTTCTTTGTTTAATGGCATTTCACCTTTTGTTGGTTATTTAATACCCAAGTCATTCTTCTAGAACAGTAGTGGTACTATTTATCCTATAGCTGGAAGGATAAGGGGGTTCATACCTTTCCCAAGGGTTGACCCGTAGATGGGATCCTAGCAGGTACTACTATGGGTCTGAGTGGACCTGGGAGTAATGGCAACAAATGGTTATTCCACATGCCCCAAAACGACAGGGCCGGAGCCTCACCATCAAATAGTACAATGACTATGATCACTTTGTGCTGGGAACAATAAATAACAAGTCATTTTCAATCGGTTTTAGTTTCTTAATTTAAAGGCATGTCAACCTTTGTGGAGTATTTGATGCCAAAGCCATCCTTGTTGAAGAACAGCTGCAGTACTATTTAAACTATAGCTGGAGGGATAAGGGGGTTTATGCCTTTCCTAAAGGGAATTTGTCCAAAAGTGAACATAATAGCATAGCTGGGGATCAAACTCATTTAATAGGATGTCACTGCCTTGCATGTTAAAATACCCAGCCATTTCGGTGGGTTGATTGCTTGCTTTGGTTTTAAGGCATATCAACCATTATAGGTTATTTAATGCCATATCTTCTTTATACCTATATATTAAGTATATATGATTTGGCTGTGTTGGGTTTTATATATATTTACCCAACCCCTCTGCTTGGGTAGGATACAACACAAGGTCAATTTTTAAGCGGAGTTTAACAGGTTTTAATTCAGAGTTTTCCTTCTCCTAGATTAGTTGCCTTATCAAAGCTGAAGAACCCAGTCTGCCCAACTATTTACCCATAGCTGGAGGGAGAATAATTGGATTCATACTTTTTCCAAGCGTATTAGTGCTATTTGAAATGCAAAGAGTCTCATCCAGGATTTGAATTCGTGTCGCTGTGTCCATTTCCAACAAAGATAACCATTACACCACGGGTTTTATGGCATATCAACCATTGTAGGTTATTTAATGCCATATCTTCTTTATACCTATATATTAAGTAAATATGATTTGGTTTGGTTGGGTTTTATGGCATATCAACCATTATAGGTTATTTAATACCATATATTCTTTATACCTTTATATTAAGTATATATGATTTGGCTGTGTTGGGTTTTATGGCATACCAACCATTGTTGGTTATTTAATGCCAAATCCTTTTTATACATATATATTAAGTATATATGATTTGGTTTGGTTGGGTTTTATAGCATATCAACAATTGTAGGTTATTTAATGCTAAATCCCCTTTATACAAATATATCAAATATATAAGATTTGGTTTGGTTGGTTTTTATGGCATATTAACCATTGTCAATTATTTAATGCTTAATAGTTCTATTTCAAACAATTTAGTTTAGCATAAGTACATTGTTTAGTTCTATTTAACCCACAGATAGGACCCTATCAGATGCTACTACTCCACACCAGTGTAGACCTGAAAGCAATGACAATAAATGGGTACTTGACATTCTCCAAAGTACCATTACTTGAGCTTCACCATCAGATTGTTTAATGTCATGTCTAGGACACTCACTGGGGGGTGTTTTACCCCTCGGCAGAGAAGCAGTCAATGTATTCTGCAGCCCAAGCTGACTGGGCCAGCCACTTTGGTGTGCACACTTACTTTATTTACTTCTTAAATGTAATGTCTTTTTTCTTTTCTTACATATAACCAGCATACATTCTGGTATTGATTCTTTTTTACATTAATGGAAAAATATGTATTCACCATTACTCAGATGAGTGCATTTTAGTGCCAAGGATTCAACTAACAAAACATTGAGTCTCTTCTTCTGAAGTCTACAACATTTTGGTCACATGATCAAGACTATCCAATTCAAGCCATGGTATCAGATTGGTCCTGGGTTCATGTTGTGGCCCCGGAAAGGGTCACTAATGAAAACACAAACACGGATATTAGATAACAGATTTTATGGAGGTGCCCGTGGTGTAATTGTTATCGTCGTAGGAAATGAACACGGCGACACGAGTTCAAATCCTGGACGAAACTCATTGCATTTTACATAGCACTAATACCCTTGGGAAAGGTATGAATCCAATTATTCTCCCTCCAGCTATGGGTAAATAGTAGGACAGACTAGGTTCTTCAGCCTTGGTTAGGCAACTAGTCTAGGAGAAGGAAAAACTCTGAATTAAAACCTGTTAAACTCCGCTTAAAAAATTGACCTTGTGTCATATACTGCCCGAGTGGAGGGGTTGGTAAATAGGATATTAGATAACAGATTATATTATACAAGAAAGATAGAGTTACATAGAAAAGGTAAGAAGTCTCATACTGTTCGGATAACACCGATATTGATCTGCCTCTTGGCAGCGAAATCTCTAGTACTAATAATGGTGAGAAGAGTCCATTATGGTAAGATGGGTAAGGCACCCACAACAGTTTATATGATTTCAATCAAATACAGTTGATTCAAGGGTATTTTTCCGCAATATTCAACATTGTATTCAGATTCAGCACTTCTTTTTAATAATAGATTTAACCAATGTAACAATAAATACTGTTGATGACGTTTTCTGGCCAAGCTTGGAAACACCAATAGAAGAAGTGTGTGGACCATAAGAGGACTACGTTAAAAAACAAACCTCATTTGGATATATTCTATGAGAGTATCTTGATCAGTCAAGGAACTTTTCATCCTACCATCAAACAAATGCATTTCATATGTATGCATGTGTGTGTCTTTATACCATCAAATATATGCATTATATATATATATATATATATGTGTGTGTGTGTGTGTGTGTGTGTGTATACCGGCCATTGGCATAATCATTAGGATGTTTGCCAATCGCCCGGGAGACTGGGGTTCAATCCTAGGTCGAGTCATACCAAAAACTCAAAAAATGGTACTTGATGCCTTCTTGCTTGACATTCAGCCTTATAAGATATGATTAAAGGGTAAGTGGAGCAACCCAGAGAAAGAAGTAGCGCCCTCCCCTACACCTCTGTAGAAAAAGAAACCTTCATGTCACCCTAGACTACAGTCGCCCAACTTATATATAGTATGTTTGCTATCATAAAAACTGGATTGTTTATGCATGAGACAGAAAATAATTTGGATTTTGAAGACGCTAGTCTTCTAGCAAAACATATCAATTTAATTTCTGTTTCTATTTGCTTCCATCAGATTTTATCCTCAGTTTTACTCATACATAAACTGATGACCGACTAACTCATCTACCAGATCATTACTAACGGTTCGTGATTATAATTCTCACTGGGCGCCCCAGGCTTTTGGCTAACTTAAATAAGAAATACTTATAATCGCTTGAGTAGCCATCTTTCTTCTTTTTTTTTCTTTTTTTTTTTTTTTTCTGGTTCATATTTTCGGCATTGGTTTATCAAGACAATAGTCTCAAAGCTGGACATAATCACTTTATATAAGTTGTTCAGATGGGCATCCACCCTCATTTCAATTTAAAATTTCAAACAAATAAAAAATAAAAAAAGAGAGACACATAAAGATTTTGTCTCGGTCATTTTCATGAAACCTCGTAGGTCTAAATTTTTACAAAAATGTTTCTAAAAACAAAACAAAAAACATGTTCACGAGATTCAATAGTAAGGTTGAATAATTTTCTAAACTTCAAAGTTTTCATTATCAACATCAGAAAATACACACGAGCTTAAAAGTACGATGTAACAATTTTTCCTTCTGATAGATAGATAGATAGATAGATAGATTATGAGCAGACTTACATAGATAGATTACCCGTATATATTGTTAACATCAGAAGATTTGTTTCAGGGATACATAGATAGATAGATATGAGAGAACTGAAATAGATAGATCTAAGTTTAAATTGCGTAGACAAAGAGTCGATGGTGTTTTTAACAATCGGTTTGTCAGTTTCTCGCTTATCCAATCGTCAGACGATCGCCAAGATAACTCAGTTGTATACATGCTTTCTTACCAGTAATTAACACTCTTAATAAATATAGCCAATCATATACCCCCCCCCTCTCTCTCTCTCTCTCTCTCTCTCTCTCTCTGTATATATATATATATATATTTATATATATATATATGAAAATATACATATATGGAAAAAACACAAGGTCTTCAAAGGATCATTTGATCTATAGTTGAATTATTTCCCAAAGTTAGACGTTCTGTTTTTTAATATTAAACCTTCATCAGAGCTTAAGATTATGTATCTTCTGAATTTATTCAAATGAATTTTTTTTATTTGCAAAATGAAACGAAAAAATGAGAAAGTTTTTAGCAGTCTATTTCTCCTGGTGACGTTTTGCTTAAAAAAACGTGTGAGTTCTCTATTATTGTTTATATATATATATTGTCGTCCACAGACAGACTGTTTCGTTTTATCACAACTCTTCAGTGTGGCTAGACTCGTAGAACGCTTGAAGCTGGGATCGAAACCCGCCCATAATCCAAATAACTCCTGAATGTTCAGTCAAAAATGTCGCGTTGTATACTCATAATCAAACATAATGACGAACTTCAATGAACGAACGAACGAACGAACGAACACGCTTCTTTATAAAAAAATATAATCTCTCACGATTTATTCTCGAAAGGGTGATATTGGTTGCGTGTGAGAGGTGAGTTGGAGACGGGGACAGACTGCTACATATTGACCCCAAGTTCTTCTAGCCATAGCAGTACTTTTTCGCATTCAGGCTGGGCTGCTCAACCATGGGTCACTGAGAACCCAAAACCCTCTGTCTGCCGCTTGTTCTCACGCAGGCATCTTGTCCCCAACTGACTCTGACTGAAATTGCAACTGACCCAGCCGTCTGTGGCACCTGATTATATAATTGTCTTACGTTCACCTGCTTCTGCTGTTCCTCCGCTTATTTACACAGGTACATCTCTTGATTGACGGCTCGGTCGAGGGTCAATTTATAACAGTCGGAGCTTTAGCTATACGGTCAGACATTCCGTGACCTATGAGGTTATTATACCCAGTAGTAGTAGTAAGAAATGTTGGTGACCATTGTCGAGGGTTACCCGAAAGTTCCCTTTTCAATAGCTACTATGTAAGCGAGGATGCAACTCCTTTCTGTGTATTGTTCCACTTTGCTCTTGATCCGTACGTTATAATGCTGAGTGTTAAGCAAGGCAGCATCAAGTACTATTTTTGAGTCTTTGGTATGACTCAGCCGGAGATTGAAACCCGGTCTCCCGGGCTACGAGCGAACACTACCCACTAGACCAATGGGTATTTGTTCCTTCCTGTATTTAAATTTCATTCTTTCCGTAATGATATAAGGGGAAATAACTCCGGTTAAGAAGTCAACTATCACCAATACGTTCTCTATCAGATGATATGCCCAAATATAATCGCTAAATTATTTATTTGCTTATTTTGAAGAATTTTATATCAGAATCAATTTGTTGTATATTTGTTTCGGGTTTATCAATTCCTGTCTTTCTTGGGGGTCTTCCAAGACTTTAGGACTGATTTGTACTTGGTTTGGATTTATGACAAATCAACCATTGTGGGTTATTTCATGCCAAATACTGGTTTAATACCAATAATTCAATTTGATGTTAATCATTTGTTTGCCCCCAGCTTAAATGGTTTCACGTATTGCTATTTCAGTTAAATTGACCCTCAACTTCTGCCTTCTAGTATGACAACAAGAGAGCCCCCCTGGTGGATTAATTAATTAACGATTCTAAAGGATTAGAATTGATTTATTAATTAAATTGATTGAAGGATAATTTTAGAAAATTTTGTTTTTCTTTAATACAGAGAATAGGAAAAGGAATTTCTTATTTTTTTATCATTTTATCGTCTATCTTATTTTATTTTATTTTTTCTTTTGGAATAACGTTCCTGGAGTTGGATCTTTAGTAAGTAAGGTGAGGGTTCAGGGAGTGGAGAGATGATTTCATTGATTGAATCCTGTGATAAAGGGTTAATGAAATTCTTGTGTGGTCGAAAGATGAAGTCCAGGCTCAAGGGTCCGAGACAAAGATAAGTGGGTTTTTCCGACTTAAGTGATATTTGTCTGGGCAAAACGCAGCAGGGCATCAGAATTCATTTTTAGTACCACTTAAAAACGACCATCTGCGAGTTTTAAGAAATTATACGAAATATCGGGGTGCTCCAGGCAATTTACATATCATTATTCAAGGGCGTAACTACAAACTAAAACTGTCGATACCCCGCCCCAATGCATATAAGCAGTGCGCAGAGTCCAGTCGGCAGTTTTATAGTTGAGAGCTCGTAGTTCGAAGGGAGAATTCGAAGAGTTCAGTTCGTAGCTGCGATCGGTCAGAGATAAACATTTTTTCGGCAGAGTCTGGGGGAAACACCCACATTTTGAGCGGTCAGACAGAAACGCCGAACGCTGCGATACGACTTTGTGAATCGTGTTAGTCCGATCAGAACCAATAGTTGGACATAGAAACTTTGCGAATCCAGATAGTTTTGTAAACAAAAGCCGAGAAAAACAATCTTTTAAAAGTAAACAAGGATCATTAGTTGTCCCCTTACACCCTCTTTGTCCTCTGTCACCTCCTAAACGAGCGAATAAATCTCATGTTACCTTTTCTTTTGCACTCTACGCATTTGTGTAATTTCTTCTATGGCGAGATAAAGAAAATAGCTTTGAAAAAGTTTTATTATACGACAATCGAAACTGTTTGTGTTCTTGTGAATCGCGACAGGAACTATTTTCTCCATAAACAGCTATTTTTCTTCGGCATAGATTCCAGCCAAAGTTAGATCGACTCCCACAGTTAAAACAATCTGAGGTAACTAAAACACCGCTATTCGGATAAAAAAAAATTCACAACGTGGAGAACGGTGGCAGTTCCTTCAACACAACAAAGAGAGCCGTGCGATTTGATTCCGGCAAAAATTCCCACCCTAAGCTAGATATACCAGCCAGCACTGGATACTACATCAGACTAGCACCTTTAAGATAAAAAAGTGTTGGGTACTTGTTTGCCACAAGTGTGATGAATACTAACGGAACAATATGGGTTTGACCTGACTTTATCGGATTAGGTATTTCCAATCGCTCTTCTAGCCAAGTAAGGGCTAAAGTATAGGGTTGACCAATTAGGTTGCCTGGTCACAAACCGCTCAGGAACCAGGATATCGTCTGCAAGCATTACTGATCACCACCTATGTCCAACAGGAAGCCTCGCTAGGATATGGGGGTCATAACCTCTGCTGAGAAGCAGTCGGTGAATTCTATAGCCTAAGTCTACTGGTTAGGGTTAGGATTGATCCATTGTTGGCGTCTTAGATATCACAATAAAAGACACACATAGATAGATATGTATTTTCTAACCCCTCGGCACGGCAGGATGTGACACAAGGTCAATTTTTAAGCGGAGTTTAACTGGTTTGAATTCAGAGTTTTCCTTCTCCTAGACTAGTTGCCAAGCCAAGGCTAAAGAACCTAGTCTGCTATACTATTTAGCAAGACCTGGAGGGAGAATTATTGGATTCACACCTTTTCCCAATGACAGATCGATATGAATAGACTTAAATAACGAATTGGATGAAATAGAGAGAATGAGAGAGAAAGAGTGTGTAGAAGTAGAGAGAGATAGAAAGAGGGAGATAGGTCAGAAAAACAAATGAAAAGTAGATATAAGGTAAGTTTAAAAAATTTCTATAAATTACAAGCAATCATTACAATCACCATCATCTTCAAGGCATGCCGAAAGCACTAATTACTACAACTCTCGCTCTCTCCCTCTCTCTCTCTCTCTCTCTCTCTCTCGATTTCTCTCTCTCTCTCGATTTCTCTCTCTCTCTCTCTCTCTCTCTCTCTCTCTCTCAATCCCAATCAGCTATCGATCTTAGCAAGACGGTATCCACTGTTCGCACAGAGGGCCAACACTGGTGTGTCCATACGTAGGAGTCCATAGAAGAACGTCGTTTATGAGTTATTTCACCAACAGTGCCCAGTATGTTTTATTCGTCTTACTTAGATGGCTTGTGAGATAGGAGATAAGCGCTGCTTCCAATATTTGGTTCAAACAGCACGTATCATCTTTATGTAGTTCCCATCAAGCTTTTTCTCCAAGTGTTTCGTTCAGGTCAAAGTGGTGCACCCATACATTAGTACTGATACGGCTACAGCTTGGAAAAGTTCGTGTTTGAGATATGCAAGAATGGTGATAACTTACCAAAGTTGTAACATAACACTTATTTACGTCACTGAGTTGCTGTTTAGGTTCCTGTCTGATTGGAATATTTGATTTATATATTCCACTTTGAAAAATCAAATTGAGACAAATGACTGTTTTGTTATTCATTTTCAATCTTAATTTATTGTAGTTTGCCTAAATAAGCGATTGGTGTAATTTAAAACTTTTGTGATTAAATTTCGCAGTTATCTAAATAAAATAGTTTTTATCATAAAACTGACGACAACCTTTGTAAACTAGGGCCTCAAAAGTAAAGGTATTCAGCAATTTTCATTTTTTTTTAATTCGTATATTCTGAAAATTTACCAAATCTAAAATTCTGTTTCCAAACTGGTTATTTCTTAAGGGTTGTTCATAAAAGATGATATAAAAGTTATTTAAATTTTTTGCTTACTTTTTTTTATCTATTAAAAGCAAGAAAAAATCAAAAACTTTATGATTTAAAATGAATTTGACACGTTTTAGATATCCATTATGAAACAAAAACCAGATTATCTGGCGCATACTATATCGTTCATAAATATGTACACCCTCTATAAAAAGTTAGTTTTCTTCTGCACATATACCAGGATTTTATTAGTTCTAATTAGTCACTATGCTGTAAATATTAATACTATTCAGTATTATTTATTACCAAACTCTACAGCCCCGAAAATATGTAACCAACAATAGAATTGTATACATATATCTAAGGATTATACTTATTTTAAACCCTTGAATACACAGTGAGGCTTTGACCATCTGATTGCTGAACAAAAGGGATCATTCTTATGCCCTTACAAATAAAAAAGTAAAAATTAAAGTTGGCAACCTAAGTCGAGGGTGATGCAAAGGCTCCCTTTTCAATAGCTACTCCTTTCCTTGGATTGCTCCAATTTACCCTTGATCCGTACCTTATAATGCTGAGTGTTAAGCAAGGTGGCATCAAGTACCATTTTTGAGTCTTTGGTTTATATATATATATATATATATATATATATATATGGAGATGCCCGAGGCGTAACACTTATCTTTGTCAAAAGTGGACTTGGTGGTACGAACTCAAACCTGAGCAAAGCTGTTTGCATTTAGCTAATACTCCCGTGAAAGGCATTAATCCAACTATTCTCTCTCTAGCGATGGATAGTTTGTTTGTTCGTTATTTAATGGCATATTAACTTTGTCGGGTTGTTCAGTGCCAAGGCCATCCTTTTAGAAGAACAGTAGTGGTATTATTTAACCCATAGTTGGGAGGATAAGAGGATTCATACCTTTCCAAAGGGTATTTGTCCGAAAGTGAACGTAATAGCGCGACTAGAATTCAAAATCGCGTACTACGATTCCTTAGTCCATTGCTTTAACTATTATACGTCCCCCGCCTGCTAAATAGTGAGGTATACTATGCTCTTTAACTTTGATATTAGCAACTGGTCAACGAGAAGTAAAACTCAAACCAGAAATGAGAACTGTTTGGCTATTTCTGCCCAAGACACTGCATGAGTAACTCCCTAACGACCAAACCAGGTCCGAGGTAAGTCTCCATTTAAGGATTGCATAGAATTTACCATATCAGAAAATCGCAGAAAAGGCAAATGATTGTTTGAGATTTTCAAAGGCGATACTAATTTACCTAAGACATGTCGGAAGACATGCTTCTTGCGGGGAACTAAGAGCTATTCTGTCTGTAGAAGGTTGGGTAAACCCATTTGTTTGGCGTAAAGGTTATCTATTACTCCCCTCAGCTATAGGTAAATAGTAGGACAGGTTGGGCTCTTTAGCCTTAATAAAGCAAACTCTCAGTGAATGAAAACATGGAATTAAAAACCAGCTGTACTCCGCTTTAAAACACTGACTTTACATTAAATAATGCTTGTACATGCGTACACACACACACACACACACGTATATTTATGCACATACACATATATATAAATACTCACGAACACACACACATTCACACACACAGACACATACCCCCATACACATATATGTAAGAAAAATATGGGTTGGGTAAATAAATTTCTTCAAAGATATGCCAGTTATAAGATATTATTTCAGGTCTATGGCTCATTATTTTTCTCTCCGTTTGGATTACAAAGTCCCTGAGAATAGTATCTTCTGTGCTTTGGATAGTATTTATATCATTTTTTTACATTTCAGTATTCCATAGTATTTTTTACGTTTCAGTATTCCATAGTATTTTTTACGTTTCAGTATTCCATAGTATTTTTTACGTTTCAGTATTCCATAGTATTTTTTACGTTTCAGTATTCCATAGTATTTTTTACGTTTCAGTATTCCATAGTATTTTTTACGTTTCAGTATTCCATAGTATTTTTTACGTTTCAGTATTCCATAGTATTTTTTACGTTTCAGTATTCCATAGTATTTACATATTTTCCAAAGAATACAATGTCCAAATCTTATCATGCAGTTCGTTCAATACTCTCGGTTAATTATTATTATTATTATTTCACTTCCAACGAGTTTTTTTTTTTTACAACAACGTCAATTGGCAGTCTTTCACAGACGTTTCAGCGACAGCAAGTCTACTCAAGTCTCAAGGACTCCTCTGAGTATTCGAGCCATCATCTGGATGGTCTCTATTCATCCTCTGATTTCCAATTCCTCCAGTCCGCTTTCCTAGCCTTTTGGGACCGTTCTAAGTGCACTAATTATAATTGATATCATCGTTACCCTCATGTTCCACTGATTTTTGATTTTTCTGGCAAGATCTGATTATTTGGTTTGGTTTCTTTGTTTAATGGCATATCAACCTTTGTAGGTCATTTAATGCCAAAGCCATTCTCCTAGAAGAACAATAGTGCTATTTAACACATAGCTGGGAGGATCAGAGGGTTCAAACCTTTCCCAAGGGTATTAGCCCGAAAGTGAACGTAATAGCGCGACTGGAGCACGAACTCGCTTACTACGATTCCGCAGTCCATCGCTTTAACCATTACACCACGTGGACCTCCCCCCCCCCGATTATTTGTCTATCTTTTCTTTTATTTGGTCGGCAGGAACAGCAAAATCAACAAGATGGCAAGTTCTTTTTTTTTTTTTTGTTTTTGGATTAATACTAGGTTTGGTCTTCTGGACGGGATTAAGTGATCCGTTTGTATCTCAAAATCCCAGGGAATTGTAAGTGTCTCATTCCACAGGAAAGATTCTAGTTTGTGTATATCCTATTTAGTAGTAGAGTCAAATTTCAATTTGTTGCACAATTTCCAGTAGATCATCTTTCCCGCCAAGTTGTGCTTAGTCTTTTATTGTTTTAATCCTCGTGAGTTTTTCACACCAGCGTTAACTGATGGTCTTTCACTGGAGTCTGAATGACAGTAAGTCTCCATGACTCTTCTTAATACTCTGGTCGACCTCAACAATGCTGTAGTTTGGATGGTCTCGACTCCTCCTCTGATTTCTCACTTCTCCAGCCTCCTTACCAAGCCTTTAGGGATCGTTTCATGTGTAACAAACTATTATTTATTTATTTATTTGTGTCTCAATGCAATCTGTTTATTTGGCGAGATGCAGAAAACTCAAGAATTTATCCCCAAACCTAAAAAAAAGAAAAAAAAAAAACGTCAAGAGCATCCTTTGAACTGTTCAAGAATTCCTCAAATCTATGACACTCTCTTCAAGCGTAAGAAACTTCCAGATATAGGTCTGTGGAAACGGCTCCATACAAGGAAATATTTGAAGAATTATTTTTTTCTTTCTTCTTTCATGATATTTTTGTGATTTGCCATTTTTTATCTTCTGTCATCAGAAGACAAATCTTTATTTACTTCTTTATTTCCTGAACTAAAATCTTAAAAACGAAGTTAAAAAAAAAGGAAAGGCAAGAAAAAAGCTTTGAACAAAATAAAAGAAGATGCACTTTACTCTTTGACGAGTGTCATCTTTGACGCGAAAAAAAAAAAAGATGATGATATGCGTCTAGACAGAGATTCTAGAAGCACATCGCATGTAATAATCAGGGCAAAACAAAAAAAGCAGAAAAAAGCCCTTAGACATATTTCACTGTGGTTAAAAGTACGATGCAAAAGTTCCCAGCAAAATCATTGTCCACAAAATTATTCAAATTGTAGACGGTGATTTAGATCTTTATTCTACAACGTACTAGTTTTTTTAATATCTATCTATCTATCTATCTATCTATCAGTCGGTCTGTCCATTTGTCTGTCAAGTACAATTTCATCTCTCTCTCTCTCTCTCTCTCTCTCTCTCTCTCTCTCTCTCTCTCTCTCTCTTTGCAGTATTCTGATTTCGATTGCATATTTTTCTTATATATATATATATATATATGTGTCCTTGTGTGTATGCATGTGTGTCTGTGTGTTTGCAAGTGTGTATATATGTGTGTGTATGTGTGCATGAATATATATTTCTACATATATGAGAGTGTGTGTATGAATCTATATATATGTACATAAGAGAAACACGTTATTGAAATAAGAATGCACAATATTGAAAGTGAACAATTATAAATAAACGTAAATTTAGTTTAGTAATTGGTCTCAGTCTATTCTAGAATGCATCCTTTTTCTTCCAGACGCAATCTGCAACTATTATTACCTCCTTTGTAAGCTTGTGTTTTTTTAAACATCTCATTTAATCAGAGAGATTTGCCGGTTTCAGTTTTTATCAATCATAAGCATTTTGATGATGTACTGTTGGCAAATTTTCTGTTGTTAAAGTTGACTTTATGATTGTATAATCCTTTTTTCCAACTCCGTTCAGTGGCAATGATGAATAAAATTTTCTTTATCATTGTTGATTTTGTCCCTTTTTAACTTAATCAAAGAGGCGACATCTCCACACTAAACGGTGGTTCTCTCAGACTAGTGGACCAGTTTACCTACCTCAGAAGCAGCGCCTCAACCACAGAAAATGACATAAAGACGCGATGAGCGAACGCAGGGAAAAAGCTGTCGATAGGTTATCGGTCATATGGAAAGTCCCACCTATCCAATAAAATAAAGCGTAATTTTTTACAATCAGCGGTCGTGTCCGTACGTTACTTTTGAATTTATTTATTTTCTCTTTTTATTTCTTTTATTTTTTTCCTAATCCGCACAAGTCTACTAGTCGATTAAAACTTACCCAGTAGGCGTACATGAGGTTGGCTATTATAACCTTATTCAAAAATGTTGTGCCATACAACTACAGTTAAGATACCAATGAGTGTATATTCAGTAAACTACCATTATGTCTTTTTAAACAACCATTATGTCTTTTTAAACTACTGTTGTATAGTGTTGTCAAGAGCGGGCGTAAAAGGCAATAGGAAACTGATTCTTGTATTAATTCAAGAGAGGACACTGTTGTTGGTTTCAGGGCGTATTGAGTCGAGCACTTTCTCCCTCTCTCTCGATAGCTGTTCCTTCCTTCCTTTGCTTGTAACACGTTCGTCGGGCAAATGCACTCAGAACACAATTTTCGTTCAGCCGTTACCGTGCGTATTTGTATGTTCGTGAGCTCTCGTAAGAATTTGCATACGTGCAAATTACCTCTCGCTGGTTCGAGATCTCCCCTCGTCAAATATGCTCGCGGCAGCCATATCGGTTTCCTCTCTACAAGCCAGACACGTTCGTGCGCGCTTCGAATGCCCAGGTACGTTACCTTCACATATAGCCACATAATATATATGCATATATACACATATACATGCAGAATACATATTGACGCAATGATAAAGACGAGCGACACAGTTCTCAAAAAGAATATACCTCTCACTTTATTTGAAAGGGTTGTGTGTGTGAGAGGGAGTTGGAGACCAAACAGAACTGCAATATTTTGACCCCAACGCTTATGGCCATCAGCGTTGTGTCTTTCTTGTTCTCCTGATCCTCAACCGAAGGCCCGGGGGCCCAGCTTTCTGCTGGCTTTCTCTACTACATCTTGTCACCAACGGGTCACCAAAACTCAATCGGGGGTCCCAAAGGCTCCTTCTGCTGGGTGATGGCTTTCTCTACCATATCTCTCCGACTTCTCTGACCTCCAACTCACTGGCTTCCTGTCTTCACCGAGTTATATAATAGTTCAATCGACCACTCAATCTTTGGAATGGCATGTTTGATCGTCATCAAGCGGAAATAACTGTCATGCAGTTCACAGATCACTCTCTTCCGGTGCATCAGTCTATGAGAGTACCATGGGATTTTACCTTGTCCCATATCGTCAGCCAAGCCCACCTACGCGATTTCTTCTCATAATTGCCATCGGAATGTGTCACTTCCTTCCGGTGCATCACTTTGGAATGGCATTTTTGGCCGGGTCGAAGGTCAATATACAACACTACCATTATGTCCTTTTAAACTACCATTATGTCCTTTTAAACAACCATTATGTCTTTTTAAACTACCAATATGTCCTTTTAAACTGTCATTACTCTTATTGTGCATGTTGTACATAATTTTTCTCTGAAATCAGAATTACATCTGCCATAAATGAAACATAGAAATCTTACACATTAGAGATTATATTCATACAAATTAGCCATGTATTACGCTATCATTAGATTGCTCAGATAAACAACATTCCATAGCTGTCGGACTGGCTGTTCGAGTATTGTAACATTTAGTCGGTGTGTTGGCACAGTCGACTGGGACAGCAGAATACACCGACTGCATCTCTGCAGAGGGGTGAAACTCTCCTACTGAGTCTTCTGGATATGACACTAAGCAATCTACCGGTGAGGCTCGAGTAATGCTGGAGCTTTGGGGAATGTAGAGTACCCCTTTCTTACCATTGCTCTTCGGTCCACTCAAGCCCGGAGTGGTAGCACCAGAAAGGGTCCCCTATCTATAAGTCAAATAGAACTAAACTGTGTGCTTATGCTAAACTGAATTGCTTGAAATAAAACAGTTTATATATATATATATATATATATAGTGTTAGATAACCAACAAAGGTTGATATGCCATAAAATCAAACGAAACCGAATAGACTGAGTGTTCAGTCAATGCATCAACTGTTAGAAAACGCGTGTAATATAGTGTTAATATAAAACCTAATTTGTATAACAGTTTTATTATATTATTGTTGTATACCAGGATCTAGATTATATTGGTATACTAATATATACGAATTGGTTTTAGTAGCAAAAAGTACGACTGATTGTCTCTCTAGTATTGCTATCACCGTAGTATCACTATTACTCGTAACATCTGACTGTTCGAACTGTTTGTCTTACTGCTCTAACTAGCCGAGGATTAGTGGACCAGTTTACCTACAAATGAAAAAAGGTATAATAGGCTACTTCACAACACTTATATTAATTTCTTTGTTAATTTGTCAAATATGTTCTTCAAAAACGAATTTTAGTTGGAAATGTGGGTGGCAGTCTGCCGAAGTTCCGGTAAGTGATGTATATCAATTGTTAGGTGTATTGTTCCACTGGTTGACTACTGACTGGTTTGGATTTTAGCCCTGCCGGATAAATTGACCTCTAATTTTGTAGAAACTTTGTTAGGCATAAAAGTTCAACATATACACCGCAATTTATGGTATATCAGGGGTACTCAAACGATTTTGTGTGACAATACACTATGGAGGGTATCTCAAGTCTTTACGACCAAAAAATTTTACGTGTGGACGTGACGTAATGTTTACGGTCGAAAGAAATGGACTCTATGAACAGAGTTCAAATCATGGACAAGGCAGTTTCTATCTTTTAAAATCAAATTGTAACTATGCATTTCAAACTTCCAATGTTTTAAACGTATTGAAAATTACCAAATTAAGTAGTACCTCAATCGACCATTTTCCTTTTAGTAGTCAAAGAGTGGGTATCATGATTTAATCTAAAATGGAGGAACTGAAACAGCATATTTGATGTATCATGTTTTGAGGGTTTAAGAACAACAAAATCGCTATGGAAACAACAAAGAAAGTTAATAGTTATTATAACCAAGGTACCATTACTGACCGCCAAGTCCGAAACTGATTTTCAAAGTTTTGTTCCGGGGATACACCATTAAGAGATGAACCCAAACCAGAACGTTCATCAAACCTCAATCCAAATACTCAAAGAGGATTAGAAGAATGAAATCCACGCAAAATACTAAGAAGAGTCCTGGAGACTTTAGAAGACTTCACTCAAACTCCGGTGGATGATCATCAGCTAACGCTGATGTGAAAAACTCTCAAAGAAAAAAATATTATGGTTATTCAACACCTTTGAGAGTTTTTCACACCAGCGTAAGCTGATGGTCTTCCTCTGGAAGACTTCTCTGGAGTCCTGGAGACTTCTCAAGTCTCCAGGACTCTTCTCACTATTCTGGCCGATCTTAACAATGCTTTAGTTTGGACAGTCTCCACCCGTCCCGTTATTTCCAAGTCCTCAAATCCTTGTACCAATCCTTTGGTGATTAGACCAAGAACACCAATTAATAATGCTCTTGGTTGGATGGTCTCCACTCGTCCTCCCATTTCCAAGTCTTCCAGTCTTTTTATTTGAACTTCTTACACAACTCCCAGTGGATCATCTTGCCCTCTCAGTCGTGTCTAATCTTATACACTGTTTGTACTAATTCGCTGCTTTCGCTTATGTGATTGATCGTATAGTTTCCATATTTACCAACCCCTCCGCTCGGGCAGGATATGACACAAGGTCAATTTTTAAGCGGAGTTTAACAGATTTGAATTCAGAGTATTCGTTCTCCTAGACTAGTTGCCTCACCAAGGCTGAAGAACCCAGTCTGTCTTACTATTACTCATAGCTGGAGGGAGAACAATTGGATTCATACCTTTCCCAAGGGTATTAGTGCTATGTGAAATACAATCAGTCTCGTCCAGGATTTGAACTCGTGTCGCCGTGTCCATTTCCTACGACGATAACCATTATACCACGGGCACCTCCCGAAAGAGATCGTATAGTTTCTATCTCTACATAATCTACATCTGCTATGACGTCTTATTTATTTTTGCTTTGTCATAGTTGGTCCTTATGGCGTTATTTTGTGTGTCGATTAGAAGAGATTCAGTTTCTCTCTCAAGTGTTCCCTTTCTTAGACCTGTCCAAGTCGCTTAAAATGTCCACTAGGTTGTTTTTCTTCCCATTTTTGTTTTCTAGTTATTCTCGTTGGCCAAGTGGGTAGAGATATCGCCAATGGTTCGGCAGACCTGGGTTCAATCCCAGGTCGTGTCATACCAAAAACTTTTAAAATGGTACGTGATACCGCCTTGCTTAACACTCAGCAATATAAGGTACGTATCAATGGTAAAGTGGAGTAATCCAGGGAAAGGAGTCGCTCCCTCTCCTACACCTCGGTGTAGTAGCTATTGAAAAGGGAGCCTTCTAGTCACCCTCGACTACGGTAGCCAGCTTTACTTACTTTAGTTATTGTTCTGTTGATACTTGTGCTGTCTCTGTCGTTTCTCGTCGCTATAATTATTCTTTCTCTGCAATTTTTTATGAAGTCTTCGAGCCGTTGTATCAATTCATCAAATCAATCTTGAATGCTGTCGAGTCTCCTAGCGAGTTTTTCACCAGCGTAAACTGATGGTCTTTTACTTGAGTCTTCTGGGTAACAGCAAGTCTCCTCAAGTCAGCAGGACTCAGTATGGCCAACCTTAATAATGCTATAGTTTGGATGATCTCGGCTCGTCCGTGGGATTAAATAAGATAAATAAATAAAATAAACAAATATTAAAAAGATGATAATTTCCCTGGAGCACACAGATAGATATCACAATCCGCGCATGCCTGAAAAAGATGGGCTTTCTGGCGACAAAAAAGAAACTCACAGCCCTTTTTTCTTTTTTCTTTACACCTGTTTCTTTTTTCTTTACACCTTCTACTGGGCAGATGCTTTTCCTGGCCCGGGAAGAACGTTACCGACCACAAAATAGTTGTCGAATAAAGGGTAAGTTTAAAATATCCTAGTCTTTGCCTTCTTTCTATTATAAGTTCATTTACAGCTCCGGCCAACCATAAGAGAATAAGTTAATGGGGTATAAGAGAAAACAAGGAGTTAGATACCAAAAACTAAAAAGTCATCCCATAGAACCCAGTAATTAACCAAAACGAACAACTACCAACAACCTACTAACCAATGAAATTATAACTACCAAACTTTACTCATCTCCATAACTCTTCCAGCCTTTTTACCAAGCATTTCGAGATCGTTCCAAACACACCAATTATAATCAGTGTTATTTTACTCATTGTGAGTTTCTCATATCAGTGTTAGCTGATGGTCTCTCACTGAAATTTTGAGTAACAGCAAGTCTCCTCAAGTCTCCAGGACTCTTCTCAGTATTCTGGCCGATCTTAATACTGATCTTGTTTGAATGGACTCCACAAGTCCTATTATTTTCTGTTCATTTAGTTCTTTTACCAATCATTCGATGGCTGTACTAAGAACACCAATTACAATTGGTATAACCCTCACTTTCATGTTCCACGGGGTTTTTTCAATTCCCTGGCAAGTTCCAGTTTCTTTTCGCTTTCTTTCAATATCACTCAGTGGTCAGCCGGGACAGCAAAGTCCACAATTCTGCAAGTTCTCTTTTTGTTGTTGTTGATTATTATAAGGTCTGGTTGTCTGGCCGAGATTAGGTGATCCGTTTATATCTCAAAATCCCATTGGAGTTTGTGTGTCTCATTCTCCAGGACAAATTCTGGGTTGTACATATACCATTTGTACGTATAGTCAAATTTAAATTTCTTGCACAGTTCCTAGTGGATCACCTTGCGCACCCAGTCGAATCTAGTCGTATACCCTTTCTAAGCTAATTTGCTGCATTCTCTCATTGTGATCATTTCGTCTCTATCACTTCATAACCTACATAAGTTTTCATTGAAGACTGAGTGGTAGCAAGTCTCTTCTAAATATTCTTACTAATTCTCCTTCTGATCTTCAGTTGTTATCCCTATCTCTTTTCTAAGCCCTTGTGGACAGTTCCAAGTGCACCACCTACCGTTATTATCACCCTCACTTCATGTTTCACAGCATTTTCAGCTGTCTGATAAGTTCCAATTATTTGTCTATCTTTTCGTTTTCTTTTGTTTTCCGTCTATGGTACGGTGACACGGCAAAATCCACTAGATAACAAGTCACACACGCGCACACACGCACGCGCGCGCGTGTCCTTTCTTTTTTGTCCTCTTATATATATATATATATATATATATATATATATATATATACAACTTAATTTTCGGTTCATTTCTTTTAATGCAACCGTCATTTTTTTTTATCTTTATAACAAAAAGTCCTTTTCCATTATTTATTTATACCGAAGTAGTCATCGTATTGTCTAGCACATACCCCCCCCCGACTAACGAAAAACTTTTTTCAAATCATCAGTGAAGAAAACAAGTTTCTTAGACAGTTCGTACTTTACAGCAAAAGTGTCTTTTCTTTTTTTGCTTTCTTTTATATTTTAAGCAGATCATCGCGACGACGCATGCGCAGAACAATGGTGCCGTGTCCACCACGATTAGTTCTGTGTGTGTGTGTGTGTGTGTGTGTGTGTGTGTGTGTGTGTGTGTGTGTGTGTGTGTGTGTGTGTGTACGTGCGTGCGTGCGCGCGAACGTTTTTTTTTCTAAATCTTCTTTTTCATAACATCTCTGTGATCCAAAACTTGTTATGGATTTACCAACTTATTTGTCTCAGATTGTTATTGATGGAATTGAGGAACCCAACAGGAAATAAAATCTAAACAATGACGAACGAAAAACTTAAGAGAAAAAAAGAATTCTTCTTTGTTTTTACACTTTTTTTAATTCATTTATTTTCGTATTCTTCTTCTTCTTCTTCTTCTTCTTCTTCTTCTTCTTCTTATTATTATTATTATTATTATTATTATTATTATTATTATTCGACCTTCCGGCTTCTGTTTTTCTTCATCTTTTTCAGACTCGTATCTGTTTACATTGCTGATCGTTTGATAATTATCAAGGCCTTCTCTCTCTCTCTCTATATATATATATATATATATATATATATGATTCATTTGTCAATCTCACTCTCTGTCACTCATTCACTCTCTCTCTCATTCCCTTTCCGTCCATCTTTCTCTTTATATATATATATATATATATATAACTCTCTCTCTCTCTCTCTCTCTCTCTCTCTCTCTCTCTCTCTCTCTCTCTCTCTTGTATTTCTGTTTACTTTTGTCTCCTTGAGTAAATCTCTCATCAGTCTTACATCTTTCAACTCTTTCCTACCTTTTTTTTCAGTCTGTCCATCTTTATTTTCCTATTACGAATATTTCCTTCTCTTCTTCAGTTTCTTTTACATATTTCCTTTTTTTTCTGTTTATTATTATTATTTCCCTTCTTCAACTTTCTTCTCATTTTCTTTCATTTCCGTCTGATGATTGCGCATACAACATGAAACTTCAAGTTACGGATTTATGTTCATAATTATATTATTTTTTCAATTCTTAATTGGCATTGACCATTTCCATATGCAAATTTTTCTCACTTGCATTTCCATTTTTATTATATATATGTGTGTGTGTGGGGGGAGAGAGAGAGAGAGAGAGAAAGAGAGAGAGAAGAAATGAAATGAACCAAACAGAATATATGTCGAAAAAAGAAACGAATGGAATATATATATTGGTGTAGTTTGATGATTTATATATTGTTTGTTTGCTTTATTGATTTTTATACCAACGCGTTTCGACTTCAAACTTTTTGAATCAGCAAACGTTCTATTAAGATTATTCTAAGTGTGAGAGAATAAAACAATCATAATAGATAAATCTTTATATTATAGAATACACATTTTTTTAGTCTAAAAATAATCAACTCCAAAAACGTTGATAAGAACATTCTAGAAATTTCGGATCAGCATCGCATTAACATTGAAGTTACACTTTTATATTTTTCAAACAATCAGCTAAAAACACAAAATAAGAACATTCTAGAAAATTCGGCTCAGAAACTACATAAAAGAAAAATATCTAGACTCCAAAATAAATAAGTAATTATACGAATCTGATTGGTCAAGAAATGTCTGTGCGCTTGAATTTTAGGACCCGCATTAAAACTTAAAATCCTATTTTTGATCCACTTTAGTTCCCCACAAGGTATAAATAACGAAGATTTTATTAACTAAGGCATTCCACATCCAGACAGAGAGAGGCAAGGACGGCAGAAAGCATCACACACACGACACAGAGCGAAGAAGCATGCGACGTTCTTTTGCCAACCACTGGAACGCGACACGTTGTCGCCAAAGTTCATAAACCATTAAAAAACGCACGTGTGGACTTAAGAAAACAAAAGGCCAATACTTACAGTCACACACATATATAAACACTTGCATACACTGATATGTAAGTAAAGTCAATTTTTATCCTCTTTACTTCGGCCAACTATGGACTCATTGATTCGATAGATTTTCCCAGCATATACACACGCACACACGGACAAAGAAATCATTTTTTTTTATTGAACTGGCCATAGCTTTGTTTTCTACATACACACACACGCACATAAGATGAACATTGTATTTTAATTGTTTTTATCGTGTTTGTTATGATTATTAAATTGCTTGTTTCTTAATATTTGTTGTTGTCACATTCCTTTTGTTTACGTGCTTGTAAAATTTGTGCTGTTTTTGTGGAAATGAAACCTGAAGGTCCTCCACAATATCAATCTGAAGTCATCATCTGAGCAAAAGAATGTTTCTTATAAAAAACGAAATGAGACAGGGTACTATGTTCGAAATTGATTACGTCATGAGGGGGGGTTTAAAGTGCGTAACACGTTTTATGGTTTGAGAAATAAATTTCTAACGGTTTATAATTCTAAATATCAAGAAAAAAGGGACAAGTGTTATAAGCGTATTTTGAAATCTTTTGGAATTAGTTTGTAGAAAATCATTATTTTAATCTTGGAAAAATATTTGTTTTGTGGCTATTCAAAATGGTTGCGAATCAAACACAGTGATTTCGGTTTTAAACAGAGGTCAGTCAACAAGTTTTTGATAACAGGGCTATGCAAACTATGTGAAATTTACAGATGTGTAAGATGTGTACGGAGAAGCTGTTTTAGTCAAAAAATCTTTACAAATGGGGTAAAAACGAGCGTGACACTACGAGACTGAATGAAAAAGGCATTCCAATGAGAGGAAACACACTGACTCTCCGGTTAAAAAAAGTTCCGGGGGTAGCTGTCAGTGAAGAAGGTTCTACTGACAGTCTTCTGGAGCATCAGAGATTCGATCACTATTGATTTCACTAGAAAAGGTACAACTTTAGACAGTGCTTCTTATTGCTTATTCCGTTGGCAATATTTCACCTAATTTATTAAATGTTCCGCGTATGTACGGAAAACGAAGCCATAAAGCAAAAGTTGGTTGAATAATAACAAAAGGGATAAAATGTCAGCAAGCAGCGCTGTATAAAGTCTAAGATTCATTTATAAATCTGAAACAGATATATAACAAAAGTTTTATGACAATCTTCAGAAAGGAAACTTAAATGGTGGACAAGATATAGAAATTTTAGTGTAAAGTCGTAATGAAAATCGCCCAGTCGGCTGGGATTGTAGAATACACCGACTGCATCTCTACGGAGGGGTAAGACCTCCTTGATAAGTTTATTGGGTGTCACAGCCCCGTCAGCTAGGGCTGTTGAATACACCGACTGCATTTCTACAGAGGGGTAAGACCTCCTTGATAAATTTATTGGGCGTCACAGTCCCGTCGGCTAGGGCTGCTGAATACACCGACTGCATTTCTAGAGGGGTAAGACTTCCTTGATAAGTTTATTGGGTGTCAGAGCCCAGTCGCCTAGGGCTGTAGAATACACCGACTACATCTGTACAGAGGGGAAGACCTCCTTGATAAGTTTATTGGGTGTCACAGCCCAGTCGCCTAGGGCTGTTGAATACACCGACTGCATTTCTACAGAGGGATAATACTTTACCAACGAGTGTCCTGAATTCAACATTGAATTATGTGATTGTGAGGCTCCAGTCAGTGGAGCTTTGGGAATATAAATAACTCCTTTATTGCTATTGTCCCTTAGTTTATTCTGACCCAGAATAGTAGCACGTTATGGGATCCTATCTATCAATATGTCAAATAGAACTGACATTTACACTGAGTGCAGACAAATGACTTATGTTATATTGCTGCATTGAATTGTTTGAAATAAAACTGTTGGATCATTTAACTATGTGTAAACAAATGAGTGATTTTTAGTTAAATTGAGATACATAGCAATACTTGAAACCATTTAACTGTATGAAAAGAATGAACTCGAAACTGTTTAAAAATGTTATCTAGAAAATGTGTTTGCTAATCATATATATTTAATATTTATGCAAAAACAGTATTTGGCATTAAATAACCTACAATGGTTGATATGTTGTACACTCATAACACAACTGCATGTATACATATACATATACAAATATATGCGGAACATAATCAAACATGAACGATCGAACACACTTCTTTATAAAAATATATCTCTCACACTTTATTCTCGAAAGGACTGATGTTTCTTGTGTGTGAGAGGTGAGCTGTAGACGGACGGACTGTTATTTTGACCCCAAGTTCTTCTGACTGTAGCAGCACTTCTTCCTCATCTTGAGTGGGGTTGCTCAACCATTGGTCACTGAGGGCCGCAAGCCCACAGTCTGCCGCTGGTTCTCACGCGGGCATCTTGTCTCCAACTGACTCCAACTGACTCAGTCCGTCTGTGCCCTGGTTATATCATTTTCTAACATCCACCTGCTTCTGCTGTTCTTCCGCTTATTTACACAGGTGCATCTCTTGGTTGACGGCTCGGTCGAGGATCAATATGTTACAGATATATCGTCAAAACCCAACCCAAACCAAATCATATACATTTGATATATATGTATAAAGACGATTTGGCATTAAATGACCTACAATGGTTAATATGCCATAAAACCAACCCAAACCAAATCATATATATTTAATATATCCGCATAAAGAAGATTTGGCATTAAAAAACCTACAACGGTTGATATGCAAGAAAACCCAACCAAGCAGCACAAACCGTAACGAAAAATGCGGTATACGCAGAACCAGAAGTTGAAAAAATAATTTTTTTTCATTTGTGTCGCCCATTGTTCTAGTAGGTAGAGTTTTTGGCAATGGCCAGGGAGACAGAGGTTCAATCCCAGGTCGAGTCATTCCAAAGACTCAAAAAAGGGTACTTGATACCTGCTCGCTTAGCATTATAAGGTACATATCAAGAGTAAAGTGGAGCAATCCAAGAAATGGAGTAGCACCCTCCCCTCCACCTCGGTGTAATAGCTATACAAAAGGGAGATATCAAGGCACCCTCGACTCCTTTTTTTATAAATGTTAAAGAGTCTACACAATTTCCATAGTCGAAGGGAAAGATAAACCGCCTCATCAATGCAGAGGATATAAAAATATTTGCCAAGAATGAAAAAGAATTAGAATTCCTATTATAAAGTAGAGACAAGATATAGGCATGGAAGTTGGGGTTAAAAATACGCCATGTTTGTAATAAGAAAAGGGGAGAACAAAAAGAAGAAAGAAGTGAAGGATTAGAACCTCTTTATCAAGTAAGCATCGGAGAAAAAAAAACTTTTAAGACCTGGCTGGGTTTTATGGCATATCAAACTTTGTAGGGTATTTAAAGCCAAACCCATTTTTATACAAATAATCAGGTCTAATTCAAACAATTCAGTGTAGCATGAGTACTCGGTTTAATTGTCAAAAACATTTCAATTTCAAGCTATTCAGTTTAGTAAAACAGTTCTAATTCAGACAATTCAGTTGAGCCTAAGTACAGTTCCAATGTCAAAAACTGTTCTATTTCAAGCAATTCATTTTAGCATAAGTACGCAGTTTACATGTCAAAACAGTTCTATTTCAAGTAATTCAGCTGAGCATAAGTACGCAGTTTAAATATCACAACAGTTCTATTTCAAGTAATTCTCTTTATCAAAAGTACGTAATTTAGTTCTATTTGACCCATGAATAGGACGCTATCACGTGCTACCACCCCGATGGAGCGATGGCAATGAAGGGGTACTCCGCATTCCCCAAAGCTCCAGCATTACTGGAACTTCACCATCAGACTGTTTAATGTCATATACAGGACACTCGTTGGTGGGGATCTTACCCTTCTGCAAAGATGCAGTCGGTGTATTCTGTAGTCCCAGCCGACCTGGCAATTTTAAAACCTGGGAATATTAGAAACGGAAATACCATCGAAAGGAAATTTTTTAAAAAAAGAGTATCGCAGAAAGAAAAAAGAAAATTCTTCGAAACTAAATTCTGTTGTAGAAATCTCATCAAAGAAATGAATACCTGGTCAATTTCCTTGCCAAAATACTCTGGACCATTCTTAAAATAGACAAGGGAAGAACTCAGACGCATAGAATAAGAACGTAGAAACTGATGCCTTGCCCCGTCGGCTGGGGGTGGTACGGAATACACCAAACTCACCTCTGCAGAGAAGTAAGACCCCACCCCTATGAATGTTCTGGGTAGAAATGTTTTTGACGATTAAACTGTGTACTTATGCTAAACTGAATCGTTTTAAAAAGAACTGATCATTTGTACAAAAATGGGTTTGGTGTTAAATAACCCACAAAGATTGAAATGTCATAAAACCCAATTGATGTCGATAAAGAAAGCCCTGCCTTCAAGAGATGAAATAGACAGAAACCATGTGCCAGGAAAATAGATTGTATGTTGAGCGTAATAACTGGGGGGGTGCAAAAGTGCTATCGGTGATATGTTTACAAACCTGGCACTGTAGTTTATGGCATGTTTGGTTAACTTTGGTAGTGAGGGTCAGAAGGTTAGGGTGTTAATTGTGATAGCAGACCATGTGTAGAACTGAACGGAGGTTTATTGAATACATGACTGATTTAGGGATCCTGTTTAAGATATCGAACTTTTTTGGAGAAAATGCTTTGATTATTTGATTGATTTTAACGGCATATCAACCCGTCTTGCTCATATACGTCTTATAAAGACAACCTCATTCAACATTTAATCTCATAAAAACTTACTAAAGCGACAACCTCAAACATGTCTTGAAAAGAAAACCTCATACAAAATGTTTGAAGAAATAATCTCATAAATATCTTGAAAAGTCAACATCGTACAAGATATTGAAGAGACAACTTCAAATAAGATATTAAAGCGAACACCTCATACAAGTTCTGAAAAGAAAACCTCATACAACACTTTAAAGAAACAACCTCAGACATTACTTGAAAAGAAAATATGCAAGAAAATTTTGAGGCAGCCTCATACAATTCCTCATACAAGTCTTGAAAAGAAAACTTCATTCAAGATACTGAAGAAACAACCTCATACAATATTTTAAAGAGACAAATTCATACGAGATATTGAAGAAAATATCTCATATGTCTTGAAAAGTCAATCTCAGTTAGCATATTTGTGTCATCATAATATATACGAAATTTTCAGAGATCAATATTGGACACTTCTGTATGCATCATCAATCTAAACTTTCAGGTGTCACAATTTTAAGCCGAATTTAGTCATTGTTTTGTTTTTCTTTTATTGTTTAATGTCATATCAACCTTCTTAGGTTATTTAATGCCAAAACAATCACGTAGAAGGACAGTAGTGGTAATATTTAACCTATAGTGGTAATATTTAACCTATAGTTAGGAGGAAAAAAGGGTTCATGCATTTCTCAATAATATTTTTGCAAAAGTGAACGAAATAGCGCGACTAGAGTTTGAACTCGCTTTACTACGATTCCACTCTCCATCGCTTTAACCATTACACCACGAAAACACTCAGGAAGATAGTGATGTGTAGAAGTAAAATAAATACGTATCATGAAACAACCTGTTATATACCCTTCCAATGAACATTTACGGTTATGTCCTATTCTTCATAAATAAGTTGGGTACTATTATGAGGTGAAAATTTACCAACTGCTTTTGGCGGTGGTGTTTCACTAGCCTGATGAGGGTGCCGGGGAAGCCTAGTATTTATGTCTCGCAGCCGACCCTTCTCGAGCCTCAGGGGGTCGTCTCCCCAGGCTCTAACCCTCCTATCGGGAATGTCGACGAGGCCCGAGGCATTTTTGGAGCTACCGAACGTGTCTGGACTACGGCTCTGCGCCCAGACCCACCTTAAAAAAGGGCTTAGGCCAAACTTGTTTCGTAGGTGGAACATACGACAAATAGGAAAAATATACGAAGTAGTCACCACTAGCAGCGGTTACCTTCTTCACGCCGTTGGCAAGTATTGTATTTTGTTAATGTTATAAAGATTTCCATTTCCGACCTCAATTTTGGTAATTACTAATTCAGAAACATTTTGTTAGGTTTCAACACAACCCATGTGTGAAATGTATCGTGAATAGTTCGGGACAAAAGCTTAAAAAATAAATAAATAAATAAATAAATAAATAAATTCCAGTTGACATCTTACAGAATTTGGATAAACCCAAGCATGTTTAGTTGATGTTTTTTATTATCTTGTAAGAAGTCTTTACTTAATCCCGATCCATGTTTATTCAGTTTAAGGATTTACTTTTTCACATATTCCAAGTGTGGTATAACATAATAAATGATGAATGAATAATAACACTTTTCTTTATAAAAATATTTCTCTCTTTATTCTTCGAAATGGATCGAATCTTTCAAATGGAGTGTACAGAGAGCGAAATGAAGAAACAGAGAATAATCGGTTACACCGTATCATAAATACAAATGCATATCCATATCAATACACGTGTCACTGATTAATAAATGACCATGTGCCAGCCAAAGAGTTCTACAGTAACATTATACAATCAAAACGGATATTATTTGGTATCATTTGTTATCGAACTCTTCAGGATTGACACTCTACAACTAACGATAGATAGACAAGAGGTGCCCGTGGTGTAATGGTTATCGTCGTAGGAAATGGGCACGGTGACACGAGTTCAAATCCTGAGTGAGACTGATTGCATTTCACATAGCACTAATACCCTTGGGGATGGTATGAATCCACTTATTCTCCCTCCAGGACAGACTAGGTTCTTCAGCCTTGGTGAGGTAACTAGTCTAACCTGTTAAACTCCGCTAAAAATTGACCTTTTGTCATATCCTGTCCGAGCGGAGGGGTTGGTAAATATAGATAGATATGCGAGTGAAAGAGAGGGAGAGAGGTCCATTATCTTAATTGGCCTCTACAATAAGATTGAAATACATGAACAGACTTGAACGGACTGAGATAGATAGATAGATAGATAGATATGCAGAGTAAGAGAGACAAAAGGAGGATGGAGACGACTGAAGGAATTGGGCTCTGCTATAATTACCCTTATCTTCTTAGCTGCGTTGTGCCATATTCATCGCTTTACACAGAACTTCTTCTTAACCACGCTGTGCTTGCATATTCATATTCAGGACCCCGCCTAGCACTTCTCTGCTTCTCGGTCGATGGTTACTCAAACGAAGGCCTGCTGTGGGCCACTGCCCCAGCGGGATGCCCAGCCACTTGATAGCGCTCTTCGTGACAAATCGAATCGCTTCTGGCTGCAAGACTGAGTCTGGCCGTTATTCTATGGGCACCTGTGTTTATATAATTTCACAATGCCTACGCATTTCCCGTTCAACCCACGTGCTGGTTACACCTACAGGTCGCTGCCTTCCTGTTTACGCATGTGCGTCCTTCAATCCCTTTGTTTACACAGTTGGAACATCCGGCTCTGCCAAGGGTCAATATGCAACATAAGGAACTTACGAGTACTTTTCATAGATATATTTATATATATATATATATATATGTGTGTGTGTGTGTGTGTGTGTGTGTGTTTACCAACCTCTCCGCACGAACAGGATGTGACACAAGGTAAATGTCTACGGAGAGTTGAACAGTTCTGAATTCAGCGTTTTCTTCCTCCTAGACTGGTTACCATACCATGGTTAAAGAGCCGAGTCTGTCCTACTATTAAACCATAGCTTGAGGGAAAATAGAGGGATGCAACCTTTCTCAATAGCATAAGTACTATCTGAAATGCAAAAAACCTATTTCAAGACTTGAACTCGGGTCACCGTGTCCATTTACTACAACGATAGCCAGTACACCACAAGCACCTTATATATATATATATATATATATATATATATATATATAGAGAGAGAGATGTTGAATCGTGAATATAAATATTCATACGAATTGTAATTTTGCGTGATACGACTGTTTTAGATTCATGAGAAATACGAATAAAAAAGTAAAGGGGGAAGATTTTGTGGCTACTGTTATTTTTCTTTCCAGACCCCACACTTCCTGTTCGTCATAACTCTTTCTTTTTTCTTTTTTTTCCCCTTTATTTTGCCTAAAGGTCACTCCTTTTATGCTGTGTAATCATGGCACTCAATTTTGTTAGACGAAATGAGTTCTACATGAAAGTAATTACTTGGACACGATGTAAACGATAGAGAAACCATACAGCTAAGCACAGGTCATAAATGTATCTATTTATCTATGTCAGTGTATTGATATCCATCAATCTATCTATCTTTCTATCTATCTTAATTTGTTTATATCTTTTTGTTCATATCTATCTATCAAGAGATAGTGTATGCGTGTGTATGTCAAACAACTAACCTATCTCTCTGTTTATTTATCTATCTATCAATCCCTCCCCACTCTCTCTCTCTCTCTCTATATATATATATATATATATATATATATATATAACGAGAGAAAAGGAAATTTTGAAAAAGAAAAGAAGAAATAATTTTTAAAAAGAGTAACAAAGAAACGAACACATACAATGTGAAATAAGAAAAAAAAAGGTACAATGGCAGCATGAAGGAAAAAATAAAGACAATTTTAATAAAAGAAAGAAAGAAAGAAAGAAAGAAAATGTGAAGGAGGAAAAGAAAGAAAATTTCAAAGGACATTGAAGTGACATTAAGAAGAAAAAAATAAAGACGATCTGGATCAAAGAAAGAAAGAAAGAAAGAAAGAAAGAAAGAAAGAAAGAAAGAAAGAAAAGAAAATTTCCTCGGACATTAAAATGATTTTCAGAAGAAAAAAATAAAGACGATTTGGGTCATAAAAAGAAAGAAAGAAAGAAAGAAAGAAATTATTTTCTGATAAGTCCACAAATTATTGGTACGTTTACTAAAAAATCTAAGCTTAGTTCGTTGAGTGGTTGTTTCCTTTGGTATCATCCCTTGTTGGGGTTATTTAATGCCGAGGTCAGTCTTTTTTGCTCGCAATTACAAGTAACCAATAATTATCATCATATGTAAGTTATAATAACTTCAAGTAACAACTCTCAACACACATAATTTGTCCATATTCTTATCTAATACAAATTGTCATCACTGTTATTTGGAATGGTTTCGTTTCTTTGTTTAATGGCATATCAACCCTTGTGGGTTATTCCAATAAGCCATTCTTATCGGGTTATTCAATAAGCAATTCTTATCGAAGAACAGTAGTGATACTATCAAACCCATCGCTGAGGGAATAAGGGGTTTAATACTTTTTCCAAAGGTATTAGTCTGAAGGTGAACGTAACAGCTCAACTAGAGTTCGAACTTGCTTACGACGATGTCGCAACACAGAACGTTAGCAAATCAAGCATATTAACACTTAAAGTGACATACTGATTTCAATTGATCTTTCCATTGAAGGCTAAACTTGGTGCTTTAGAAGGCTATAAGTGTTCTTACGTCAACAGTTTCCCAAAACCAGGGGTCCCAGTCGGCTGGGACTATGAAATACACCAACTTCATCTATGCACAGGAATAAAAAAAACCCACCCGATCAAGTGTCCTAAATATGAGATTAAACAATCTGATGGTGAGGCTCCCGCCTTGGAGATTAGGGGAACGTAGAGATCTCCTTCATTGCCATTGCTCCTAGGTACACTCTGGCCCAAAAAGGTAACATCTGATAGGGTCCTATCTATGGGTCAAATAGAACTGTTTGACATTTAAACTGTACAGAAACAAAGGACTTACATTAAATCAGATTGTTAGAAATAGAACCGTTTGACTATTTAACTGTGTATAAACACATGATTGATGTTTAATTGAATTGTCAGTGATAAAAGGCTATATTTGGAATCATTTACCCGTGCGCAAATGAATAATGAATGTTGTCAAGAATTATTGGTGTTATATAGCAATACTTGAAACTTTTTAACTGCCCGCCTAAATTGAATTATTGCATTTACATAGGAATACTTGGAACGTCTTCCCTGTTTACAAAAACATGATTAATATTGAATGGAATTATTAATGTGAGAAAGGAATAATTGAAACTATATAGAAACAATAGCAATTCTAGGGCAAACAAATTTGTTGTAGTAGTAATTTACTAAGCTTTTTGCTTACATTTGGCACAAGGCCATATGAATGGGGCATCCAATTTGACTCGAACTCACTCGTGTAGGTGTGCTAGTCGAGCTTACTAACCATTACACTATCCGAGGCGCCCAAACAAATTAGTTGTAACTCCATTTAAAAATAAAATTATCTACGAACTTTTCACTTACAAATCATGAATGTATATATATATTTGAAAGTGTGAAAACAAATGCCTGATTATGAATTGTTACAGTTACAATTCAATGCTGGAAGCCATTTAATTTTTCATATACGTATAAAAAGGATTTGGCTTTAAATAACC
Source organism: Sepioteuthis lessoniana (assembly GCA_963585895.1). Classification (NCBI taxonomy): domain Eukaryota; kingdom Metazoa; phylum Mollusca; class Cephalopoda; order Myopsida; family Loliginidae; genus Sepioteuthis; species Sepioteuthis lessoniana. The sequence goes on from OY757942.1 coordinate 18,515,359, forward strand.
TACAATGGTTGATATGCCAGAAAACCCATAAAACTCATAAAACTACAATGGTTGAAATATCATAAAACCCAATAAACCAACCAACTAATCTAAACCTGTTTTTTTTTATAGATATTTTGCTTGAAAGCATGAGGGTATTAAGTTCTAAAGCGAAAATGTGCAATTTTAATTTGTCTTTCATCAAGGCCATCTAAGACTGGATTTTATGGTTCTTCTAAATTAGCGGCCCTTAAGGTACTAAAATCCGCTGGTTTTCTACTTTTGGTTTTAGAAAGACTCGCCCGTTAATAATTGCTCTACAGCAGGCGCTCCGGGTCATCATCTAATAAGTCTTTCTATATTCATAGCACCTGAACAAGGATGGATACCCCTCCCCTACGATTGAACACGCAAAGTGTTTGGAGTAGATATTATTTGCCCGTGGGCGTACTCATTCAAGCGTCCGTACGATTTAGGGGGAAGATCTTGGTCAAGATAGACATACAAATTATATGGTGAGCTTTGATGTAATTTTACTGAATGCTGTGTTTGCGTTGTGACAGGAAAGATATTATCAGTGTCGGGAACCCTTTCAAATGGAGCGTACAGAGAGTGAAATGAAGTGACAGAGAATAGTTGGTTACACCTTATCATAAATACAAATGTATATACATACCAATACAAGTGTCACCGATTAATAAATGACCATGTGCCAGCCAAAGAGTTGTACAGTAACATTATACAATCAAAATGGATATTATTTGGTATTATTTGTTATCGAACTCTTCAGGATTGATACTCTGCAACTAATGATAGATAGATAGATAGATAGATAGATTTGAAGTAGATAGATAGATAGATAGATTTGAAGGAGATAGATAGATAGATAGATAGATAGATAGATAGATAGATAGATAGATAGATAGATATGAACAGAGTGATTGAAATATCAATCTATCTTTCTATTTATCCATTAAAAAGAATTTCAGTACATATATATATATATATATATATATATATATATATATATATATATATATATCATATTTACCTAACCCCTCCGCTCGGCAGGATATGACACAAGGTCAATTTTGTAAGCGGAGTTTGACAGGTTTGAATTCAGAGTTTTCCTTCTTCTAGACTAGTAGCCTCATCAGAGCTGAAGAACCTAGTCTGCCCTACTATTTACCCATAGCTGGAGGGAGAATAATTGGATTCATACCTTTCTCAAGGGTATTAGTGCTATGTGAAATGTAATGAATCTCGTCCAGGATTTGAACTCGTGTTGCCGTGTCCACTTCCTTCGACGATAACCTCCATAACACCACGGGCACCTCCATTATATATATATATATATATATATATGAAAATGATCCGAGTTATACCAAAAACTCAAAAATGGTACTTGATTTCTCCTTGCTTAACACACAGTATTATAGGGTAAGGATCAAG